>JBAIZZ010000640.1:0-16761 GCA_037355905.1 Heliconius aoede | reverse complement strand
TTAGATTTCCTCTCAGGGGAATGTATTATTTTCATTTTGTAACACAAAACGCGACGTTAAACTCTGCCATTCAACACGCAATTTATCGACTATTAAATTCAAAATAGGAAACTGAGTATTTTAACACTAGGCTCCTTTAGCCTTCCCCGCTAAAGCGTGAAGTTTAAAATAGTAAAAAGTAAATTAAAAAAAATACCCAGAATCTTATATATCTAACACTGCACCGTGTAGACGTACCTTAGTTCGTTAGAGGCAATCAAGCACTCGGTGATTGTTAAGTCTCGTCCCTTTGAAGCGCACATATACCATCTAAGAATGCTATAACATTAAATAGAAAAATAAAGAAAAACACAAGTTTCCTACTGTCTATTCCGCTATATGCGGGGTACAACGTGAAGCTTAAAAAAACCATAAAATAATTCACCATTATGGCAAATGATTCGAATAATATTTCAAAATTTCCATACAAAAACCGGAACAAGAAACAGATATTAGCATAACCCTTTAGGTGTTAAAAAAACAGTCGTCTTCCATTTTTTTTACTCGTAATTCACGTCATTTATCCAACCCTGCCTTTTAGGTATCATCCTAACAAATGATCTTTATTTCCACAGCGATAGTGGTGTGACAGCAGGCATATACTCTATTTGAGTTTTATTTTGTGTACATAATTTTTTATATCACCATCGATAATATTTAAGCTCAGTATTTATTTATATGTTTAATAATTTTAAAAATTCAATAAATACAGCAGCTTAGTTAAAGAATTGTAATTTTTAAATTTTCAACTTTTTGTCACTAGAAAACTCTGGGATGATTTTCAAACTATTCTAGTATAGAACTACTCGTTTATTCCTCAGTCAGCTCAATCTTTTAAAACACTCAAGTCATAGTGTGTATGCAATGAAAATATTTAATATTTTGGTAAGACTGGGAATTGAACTAACAAACGTCATGTAGACAGCAGCACGCTTGTGCCCTGAGCAACGACAGCCTTACAGCCCTTGGACTTGTCTTTAGACTTCATCATATTTCCTGTTAAAGTCAATTATTGAATAAAATTGCATTTCAAAACAAAATAAAATATATTTATTTAGGGCGTTAAAGTGAAAAATCGAATATAAATAAAAAGTAAAAACCGAATATAAGCCGAATCAATTATTTTTTTGTCAACGCTCGCGTCCCTCGTCCTTATATTAGACAGGTATAAACAACAATTTACTCGGGCCCCTAATAAATTCACGTCATTTGGAGTTGCGTGCTTCGAAAGTATAAGGAATAAATAGTAAAGTGGATCTAACTCGCACTTGACCATTTGTTTTGGTTTATACATCTCTAAAATGTAAAATAGCAGGTAGAGAAAACGTAATGTTGACACCCTCCGTCTTCACTCGTTTCCGCTCACTCCGTTTTCCTCCATACAAAATTTTGTGCGTAGGAGACGGAAAAAAAAACTCTTACGTTATTACTTAATACATAAATATCCCATACAAATTCATATTTTAGTCACTTAAAGTCACTTAAGTTAAGTCACTTAAATAACATAGCCGATACATAAATATATAAAATTGCATTTGAGAAATCGTGTGAGAAAAATTATTTTCTTGATATCTGGTCTGTCTTCTACTATGGGTAAAGATTACACGTTTTTATGGGGACTTCGAGTTCGAAATGGTACCATCAGGTTAAGATAGGTTTCAGAAGATTTATTGAGCATTTTTAGGTTGGTAATTCTATTTAGTTCGATGTAAATTAATTTCTTATTTCCACTAGGTACGTATGTATAATATGATTAAGGCCAGTAGTGGCGCAGTGGCACAAGTAACTGTAGGTGTGACAGGTTGGGAGTTCGATTAACTCGGCAAAGCAGAGAGACGTCGACCGGCATGGTGAACAGAAGTGTCTTAGCAGGAACCGAGTCTACCATCGAACCATTATTCGTGGAACGACATAGTATGTAACGTTTCGATTTTACCCTTATATTTCGCTATTATAACACGCAACACGCGGGGCGAAGCCGGATGTAAAAGCTAGTACGATGTAATTGTCTTCAAAAAATAGTTAAATTATTATTTATAAGACATTTTAATAATATTAAAATATTCCATCATATTACACAAATACCATAGTAAGAGTGAACTACCAACTATAACTCGCAGTCCACTATAACTCAAGAAATTTGTTGTCAGTTACATGTCAAACATTTAAATTCACATTAAATAAGTAATCCCCATATAATGCTTACTTATAAAATATTTATAATTCCCTTTAAAAAAATTTCAAAATCTGTTGTAATAACATTAAAGTTAATAAAATAGACGAAACACAATATCTATCAACACATTATTAAGGTATAAGGAATGAGACGTAGTGTCTCAACTCTAACTTCCTCTTGTCTAACGTCCTGTGTGCGTGATACAGCGTGAACCGTGAAAACAGCGTGAACATAATAAATATTATTACTGATAATAAATATATAGAAATTGTCGAGTCTTTCACTTGTACCACACTAGCACCACGGATACATAGGGCGACAGACACGCGCAGCCACAGGCCTTTGATATTATAATATTTACCAAATCTGAAGGGACGTGACGAATTTCCGAGGGGCTGATCTCGCTTTACGATCTACTCAATTGGTTTTTAAATGTATGTGAATATTATGATTTTATTTTACGGCTTCTCATTTTGTATGGTGTGTGTGGTGACTGTTGTTTTGCGGAGGTAACAGTAATTGAGTAAGGAGCTTGTAGTGATGTAATTTATCTGAATAGGGAAAATAATAAAGATAAAAAATACTGAACTCAGATGTCGATATTATTAGTGTACAGTACTTGGAATTCTATTGAGAATCGACATCGTAATGTAGTAAGAATCTTTTTTTTACGAAAAGGTACAATTTAAAATTTCTTTTAATCTATACTAATATTAAAACCAAAGTTACTGAAACTAGTAATTATATTTATCGAGGTATGGTAGCCTTCATAAGTAATTATACATAAGTCATTTCGTTGTTACTTACAATATCGTGGCCGGAATTACCTGCGAACGAAGCCGTACGTAAAAGCTTGTTCCAAAATAAATATTCCTTGAATATATTTACTTAGTTATCAGTAAGCAAATAACTATCAGTATAAACGTAAAATTTAAATATAGTGCTGAAATATAACGAGCTTTCAACTGAAACGCTTCAAAGCAAGCCTGAACTAAATCTATTTTTGCACTTGAATGACAAATGAATAATGCAATAAGTTGTTAGAGGTTCGCTTGTTCCTTCTGCCTACCCAGCTACATTCGGGATACTGCTGAAAAAAAAATCGCTTGATTATATATAATTTAATATTTCATTACTTATTATTATGATCAAATGTCAGGCAAGAAAACGTTAGACACACAGTCATGCGCGTGCGCATAATGCTCCCCTTTCAATGCTGCACTAGACATGCTTCGGCTCAACGGATTTACGCATGACTACTTTGATACGAATCAGCCGACATTTTGTAACATATGCCTACATCGATACTAGAAATTTTGGATATTCTTTTATTACAGGATTTATATACATTTTACATTTTTAAATACATTCTTGTAAAAAAAAAAAATACATTTAAAAATATAAAACAAATATGAACACTTCCGATGGTGAGACAAGGATCCAAGCCATCGGTGGCTAGGGTTCCAGAGAGAGGAACCTCCTCACAATACGTGCCGTCTCAAGTAAAACTGCCTTCTGTATCCGGCTCTTGATCCAACAGCTAAGCGATAATCTCTTTAGATGTTGGTCGAGGCTTTTCGCTATTAAACCGTTAACTGAAACGACTATCGGCACAATGATAGTTGCATTTACATCCCACATGGCGGTAATCTCATGGGCTAAGTCCAAATATTTAGATAATTTTTCTTTTTCGGCCTTCACGAGATTGTCATCATGTGGGATAGTAACGTCAACAATCACTGCGCGGCGCGCTACTCGGTCTACTAGTACTATATCAGGTCTATTGGCAACAATATACCTGTCAGTAATAACAGACCGATCCCAGTAGAGCAAAGCAGAGCTATTTTCAAGAACAGACATGGGATTGTACCTATAGTAAGGGACCTCCAATTCCACAAGACCATATTGAAGAGCAAGTTGCTGATGTATTATCTTAGCTACTTGATTGTGTCTATACAAATACTCACCATTAGCAAGATGAGAACAACCAGACACAATATGTCTGAGGGACTCCCCAGGTCGATGACACGCCCGGCAGATATCAATAGTGCCATCTTTCATAATATGTCTCTGGTAGTTCCGTGTCTTGATAACTTCGTCCATAATTGCACAGACAAAACCTTCAGTTTCCCCAAAAAGATCCCCGAACTGTAACCAAGACAAAGAGGAAACAGTATTTATATTTTTTTTGGATATTTATTATTAGAGTTTGAGGATTTGGATTATTAGTGTTTGAGGATGTTGTGAATTCAAGGCAGAATAATCTGAACACGGAAAATTTGTTAAATTATTACCTAGTTTAATATCAATAAAACAGGGAAAATAATGTATTATTTTTTAAACCATTTAAAAAATCAAATTAAATTAAATCAGCTTCACGCACTTCAGCGTATCCTGCACTTCAGCTTAAATATAAAACGTAGTGTTAATACACTTCGTTCTCACACACCGCTCAATAGCGCAATTTGAGACATTGCGTGGTGAACGGCAGAACTCAACGCCATATTTTGAAGAAATTGAAGAAAACTAGTGTCTTTATGGCAACGGAGTGTCTTAACACTAGATTCGTGTGCTAAAAAATGAAATGGAAACATGATATCAAACATTTCTATCGAAGCGGCTCCAACCGCGCTAATTGGCTGACTGCTAACTGTTCTCGTTACGGTCTAAACGTTACAATTGTGGTATAATTTGTTTTCCTTATTTACTTTTGATTTCGTTCATCAAGAAATTTGATCTTTTTAACCTGACTTCTGTAAAAAAGCTGAGGATTTTCTCATGTTTGTTACCTTATAACTATTGACTGGGTGAACCGATTTTGATGCTATTTTGTTGTTCTCCAATAGAAAATAACCTAAGTCTTAAATTTGTACTAAGTATATGCGGGATAAATGAAAGAAAACTTCAATATCACGCAAACCGATTTGGATGATTTTTTTTATATTGAAAAGGATTCACTTCAAGTGTAGTTTGATGAGAGTTTCGTTAGGTTCTGATGATGAAATCCGGTGGAAGTCTCTTTTTTTTTGTTAAAAATTATTACTTTTCTTCAAGATACAATATATTTTTTTATTACATTAGTTAAATAAATTTTACATTTTTAAATATAAATTCTTGTAAAAATGTCATCGGTGTCACAGAATGATTCCTTAAAAAATCATCGGTGGCTAGGGCTCCAGAGAGAGGAACCTTCTCGCAATACGCGTCGTCTCAAGTAAAACTACCTTCTGTATCCGGTACAAGATTATTTTTAATTTGTTAAAATTTACAAGTCCACTCATTTTTCACCAAATTCAGGAAGCACTGTGTGTTGGACGGAACTTAACGCCGTGCACGGTGCGAAGCCTCCTGAGCGAAGACATAAATTTAAACAAATATTTCGTTTGAGTGGGGATCGAATTCACAACCAGTGCCGTTTACAGACAGACAGACACTTGCGCCCCTGCACCGACTGGCCTCAAGATAATAAATATTATAAATATATTTTATTCGAGTACAATAGATTTAAACGTTAATACAAAATGGCTCGTTGGACACGCGAGTTCCCGATCCTCAAGTTATGGTAATAGCCGCTTCTTAACAAGACCGATATAAGATTAATGTATAATTAGAATCAACAGCTATGAACGTTGTATTTCAGTCGCACTAATAATAGAAATAAATAAAACTGAGCGTGATTTAAGCGTCCATTCCATGTGAGGTATGTTAAATAAATGTACATATATTTAGATTTGTTTAGGTTTGGTAGCTATGTTTAAATTATTTGGAGTTTATATTTATTGTTTTTTCAAAGTTATTGTCAAATTATTCTGTGCACAGTTTCTTATAAAACTCGGATCTCGGGTTAAATTGTCTTGATAGACGGACAAACAGACGCAGAAATGATCCTATGAGGGTTCTCAGCTTCACGCTATATCCCTCACACAGTAGGGTAGGCAGAGGGAACCTCGTGTTAAGACACTCCGTTTCCCACTTTCTGTCGAATTCTGGAAGCATTGCGTTTTGAGTGGCAGAACTCAACGCCGCGCTTTGTATGACGATTTTATTTGACATTTTGAGGTACGGAACCCTAAAAACCTTTTAAATAAATACCTAGCTCCATTTCAAATCTATTTTTATCAATTTGTAAATTTTAACAAATTTTTACCTTCAACAATCAAAATCGATAATTGATTAATTAATTAAATTAAGTAAATATATGATACGTAATACTTTTCAAATATTAGATATTCATTAAATTAATTAAATCGAGCATATAAATTTAATTTATATGCAACACGACAAAATTCCTCAACGGATTTTCTTTTTCACTCTATCAGAATTTCTAATTTGCAGGTCACACAAACATTAAACTGGCCGGTGCGGATGACATCAGAAGTGGAGACCAATAAAGGAGTACGCAGAAACAAAACAGGTTGCCTTATCTTTTTTCAATACACCGTAACTTAAGAGTACTGTATCGAACAAACGCAATTGCTCTGAATTACGCCACATGTAATATCTCTAATTTGGGCCGAAAGTAGACAATGTAGTGTTTTAGCACTATGCTCGTTATTTATTATGCAATGTCTTGAAATTTAGTGAAAAATGAGGAATGAAATGTATTAGTTGCGTGACCAAGTCCGTGAAGAAAACGGAGCAGTCATTTATATTATGTATTAATTTATTTACTTATATATAAGAAACACGTTAGCATATCAAATTATGAGTGAGCGTTACTGTTGTGTGACAGTACTAAACGCTGCGCTATTGTTTCAAGAGCGGAAGTGATTTGTTTTTTGATATTTCTTATCATCATTTATCTCTATAGTTTAAAAAGTAGTTAAAATAAATGAAAAAGTAAGTTATCCCATCACTTCGTTTTTTCGTATGAATCCTCACTCTACATTGGATCAACGTTCATTAAGAATTAAAAAAGAGAGAGAGAGAGAAACTAATTCTTCTATTTATTGTAAAATATATATATTTTTTTTTATGGAAAAGGACAAGGCAAACGAGCGCACGGGTCACCTGATGGTAAATGATCACCGCCGCCCACGACCCCGTGCAACACCAGAGGAGCTGCAGGTGCATTGCCGGCCTTTAAGGAGGAGGTAAACGCGCTTTTTGAAGGTACCCATGTCGTATCGACCTGGAAACACCGCCGCGGGTAGGCCATTCCACAGTTCCGTGGCGCGTGGAAGGAAGTTCCTACGAAACCGTACAGTAGTAGAGTGCCACGTATCCAGGTGGAGTGGATGATATAAAATATTTAGTGAAACCAATGGCTTCTACATTTTTGTGCTATTTTTTTTGTTTATTATTATTTCCACACGTACATTTACAATCATCGTATTCAGCTCGACACTTAGAACGCGACAATGATGTTGATATAACATGATATAATTAAAAAACAAAAGTAAATCAGCTTCATGCTGTATCCCGCATACAAGAGGGTATGGGAGGTAGAAGGAACCTATTGTTGAGACTCTTCATTCCACATTGTCCGCCGAATTTTGGATGCGTAGCATGTTGCGTGGCGGAAATCAACGCCGTGCATTGACTAGACACCAGAGCGAAGAAATGAAAATATTAACTATTTAATTTGTTCAAGTGGGGATCGAATCCACAATCAGTCGCGTTTACAATCACTCACTTATGCTACTGGCCTACTGGCATGCCATCATTTTAATGTCATTCATTTAATTCCTAGATTTATAAGAAATATTTGAACTATCCAAAAAAAAGTAAGCACCGACATCACAAACACAAACGTAAACGCAAACGCGCGTATATCCGGATATCTTTTACAAAGAGCTAGACTGGAGGCATAAGCTTGTTTTTATAGCCCTGGCGCGCCCCGATAACGCTTCACCCCAACAAGCTAGATATTATTACAATGCGACCAGATAATTGTCTTCGGGATCGTTCGTTTAAATGTTGGTATTCTTATATAGAATTAGTCGTCTTGACTCGTCTTTCATATTGAAAGCGGTTTGTCCGACCGGCGCACTGAAACGCAACGATTGTGGGAATAAGTTATTATTTATTAATATTTTCATTTCTTCGAACTTCGAATATGTTAAAGCAAAAAAAAACGAATCATGACCTTAGCCTCATTATTAACATGCAGCGTTGCGCTATATGTGGTTATATGAAGAAGGAAAACGCCAGTCGTGGCGCATGGGCACAAAGTGTGATTAAAAACGTGACTGGCTGTGGGTTCGATCCCTATTCCAAGAATTTAAAAAAATATTATAAAAGACGAAGCCTAGTAGGCTCCGTCTATCTATCCTGCTACATGCGGGATACAGTGTGAAGCTGAAAGAAAGAAAATAAAGATAAATAGGAGGTTAAAAACGCCTTATGGAAATGCGTTGAATATGTATCACTCTTAAGTTCCAATAAAATTTTATTATTATTTTTTTTATTATTATTGCATTCACCATGAATGAATTCATGTTTTCACTCACATATGGCAAATTTTCAGGTAACTGTGGCCACAATCTTTATTTAAGTGTTGAATCCACCACAGAGGTATATATAATTAATTTGGTATCTGGAATATAGTGTTTCTTCATATATACACATACAAGTTTTTAACGTTATTGATTGAATGAAAACCCATGAAAATATTGATGAAATATCAGTCGGAATCCCCTCGCCGAGGTTTACGAACTAATTTCACCATTGTAGGTCAATGGGAAGTTGAACGAAGTTGGAAATAATTGAAGTATGTACAATTATGATTAAAGAAAAACAATTGTTTTCATTAGTGAGATTTTTTGACAGACAGATAAAAGTAAAGATATAGATAGATAAAAATATATTTAAAAACACATAACACTTAAATATGACTTCTTTTAATTGTTTCCGTAGATCAATAGATACAGAGATGGAGGATTTATGAAAGACACAAAGACACGAGATTATTTTTAATTAATAATTTAATAATTTTGCATAAAGACCTAACTAGGCTATTAAAATACATAATTTTAATATTTATCATAAAAACTAGATTCACACTGTATCACGCACACAACAAGGTGGGTAGATGGAACCTAATGTTAAGACACTCCGTTCCCCGTTTCCCGCCTGAATTTGGTATTACAATACCATAGATAAAGGTGATTTATTTGCAAGTAATCGGTCAAACTTCTAGTTATATGACAAATAAGGAATTGTTCGATTATATTATACATAATATAATTAATTCTAAATCTGTATATTGTAACTATTCATAAACCTCTCTTAACTCTGATATCGATCTTGAGAGCGATCCTGGCGAGTTCGAACGTAGCGGGATCTCGCCAATGTAACGTTGTGTGGAGAAAACACGAAGGAGGAGGAGGAGTGCATGTTTAAATAAAATATTCAGTTAAAAATTGCATTCACGTATAAAAATATATATATTAATATATACATTATATTAAACATAATATGGAGGGTTAGTAATTAGTTAACTTACAACACAATACAAATATACTCCATCGCCATGAAGTTTCACCTCCACGTCACGCGACAGCCGCTACAGCCGCTACAGCCGCTCACAACTATCTATAATGACAACCATAAAAAAAGATCACACCAGCGACAATAACTGGAGTGACAGATTACCATGTGCGCGTTTTTCTTGATAGCGACAGTTATTAGTTTCTTATTTTCTGTCGTAATGTAAGATTATTATTTTAAGTATATAAAAGCTATAGAATCTGTATATTATAAATTGATATGTATAACGCTAATATTTATGGACTGATTGAAATTAAATAAACACTAAATGTACGAAAATACAACAGTAAAAATTGCAATTAAAACAACTTGAATGCATGAATGCATGGGGGGCATGAATAATATATAATATAATAAATTTTCCCGCACATCTTCCGTGTACATCTGTACACGAGCTATCAGGATTTTTTAAATTAAAAATGCGTAGATAATATTTTCCTTCAATATGATTTTTAAAATAAACGATAGGTCAACGACTCACATAAAGTCACGGACGGACGGGAATATTTAATAAATTTAATAACTTTAAATTTATTAACTTTAGGTACCTGTATTCGAATGCAGTGTATTTTGTAATCGGAATATAAGTATACAAGTAGGCTATGAAAGCTGAAAACAACTTTTAACTTTAATAATATTTTAAGTTTTGAAAGTTTGCAGTAAATTTATTTGCAGTGTTGGGTTTCTTAGTTCTTATAATTGCGTGGAAATGCAAAGCGGCGGTGCAATGTGAATTCACAAAAGATGAATTTGTGAGCGGTCTCATAGAGCTCGGAGTTGACAGTATAGATAAATTAAAAACAAAATTACTAACATTAGAAATGGAGATAAAGGATCCTAATAAGTTTAAAGATTTTTATCAATTCACATTCAATTATGCTAAAAACCCTGGACAAAAGGGCTTAGAGCTTGATATGGCTGTAGCATACTGGAATATAGTGTTACGTGGAACATTTAAATTTCTTGATATTTGGTGCAGATTCCTTACAGTAAGTGCTTATATTATATAAATTTACAAACACTATTTAAAAAAAATGAAAAGAGAAAGCGTTCTGTCAAAACATGGATTTAAACACATCTTACGTCAATGGCGACATCGTCGAACGTATCTTAACAACCTTTTGACCTCATTTAATTTTTTACATTACGCTGTACACTTACGCGAAGAAGTTAACTTTAAATAGATATAGTAGGTAAGTGTAGTAATGACTAAGAACAAGATATAGGAATTACATTTTTATCTTTTCATTTTTTTATATTTTATCTGATTAAAAATTTAAATTACATATACTTCAGTACATAAACACAGCTTTCTATATAATTGAGATACGCAGAGCCATCAAATAATATTCAATATGTCTCTTACAATAGATAGATTGATAAGATATAAGTTTTAGCAATTCATATATTAGATTACCTTAATCAAAGCATGTCCAGGATGGCTTCCGCCAACTCCGAGAAGGCGCGATCATATTTATTATTCAGCTATAAGCTTTATTTCGTTTTCAGCACGATAGACAATGAGAATCTAGTGCTAACAATTTCCTTTTTCTCCTTTCCCCCAAATTCAAAATATTCTCGGACTCACGCTGTATCACGCATATATCAGGTAGCCAGAGAATACATTTATCTTTTTTTATTATCAACACTGATAAAAAAATCTATATAACAAAAGGTACAAAAAATAAAATTAGAAATTTAAAAAATTGAAAATTTTAACATTCTAATAATACATTTTTTTTCAGATTTCAAAATACTTGCTGACTAAAATCATACCATATCATATTGAATTATTCTCTGCAAGGTATAGTACAGTTAGAATATAAATAATTTTTCAAATGTTTTAATTGTGTTAGTAAATATTGAGTTCCAAGATTTTAATTTCAGAAGACTCTTGTCTCTGTGAAAGGAAAATTATCAGATAAAATGCGGCCTTAAATTCCACCATTATATAAAAAATTCATGAAAAGTGGGAAAAGGAGTGCCTTAACACTGAATGTCCTTTGTCTATCTTTTTAGGTGCAAAAAATTTAAATTGCAAGAGTTAAGCATAACAGGGTTTAAAGATAACTATTAAACAAACACATATGAAATACTATAAGTAGGTAAAGTATAGTTATTTTTAGTATTGCTTTGAAATATATATATATATATATAAACTTATAATTTTGGCTAACATATAAACGTTGAACAAAGACTAAGAATTTCAAGCATTATTTACTTAAACTTATTAATTTTTTCTTGTTAACTTATTGTGAGTTTTTATAATTAGTAAGGACACTTGATTTTCATAACATTTCACAGGAAAAAAGCGAAGTCGCTTAAGGAAAAAGCGAAAAAGGAACATGAAAAATTACAAAAACCGAAATCTTAGCTGAAAAGGAACTTAAGAAGCTGACGAAGGAGTGGGATAATGGTTACGAAGAAACGAATACAATGCCTCACAGACCCAGTAATGTCTTGATGGCCCTTAAACAGAAGATGACGAGATCGTCTAGTCAAGGTAATATTGAAATTTGGAAGTCAGTTTAAATTAAAACAACAATGGTTCAGGTTTTTTTTTCAATAACATTTTTGGATTGTTACAACTAACACCAAAATGCGCCGAAAGAACATGAAAAAATTATCGTTAAAAATACCTACCCACATGTAAAGTAAAAGTATAATCTGGCGCCCGAGGACGCGGTGCCGTCTACAAGAAAGCTTTAGCTAGTAAACTTAGAAAGCGTGTGACTGTAAACGCGACAGGAAATGAAATATTTAATATTCGATGTAAAAGCACGGCGTCGAGTTTCCCTAGAATTCGGCGGCCTCATATTTATGATCTCAATTAATTCCAGGTTGGCGAAACAGAAACCACAGGTCGAATCGGTGAAATTTTAATATATTTTTTAAATATTTTCTTACTAATCCAATTGAAAATAATTTCATAAATATATTAAATAAATAATCGAATAGCTCCAACCAGGCGAAACCGCACGGATCCGCTAGTATAGGAACAAACGTTTTGATGAAACGAAAATTGACAAAAAAAAACAATATAATAGTAAATTGTGCTAAGTGTTATTTTCTCACGAGATAACGAAGAAATTGAAAGGTGCTAACGTAGTCGTGAACTCTATAGACCCGGGGGCAGTTAGAAGGGGCACAAACTGCTTTACATGCATCAGTGGCGGTTTCTTCAAAAATTGCGAGTTAAGTGCAGTCGCTAAGCGATCTGCATACAACGACGTAACGGCCGAACGATTGTGGGACGAATCTATGAAACTTCTGAAAGTGAGCGACGAAGAAATTGAACAGTGTTTGAAATAAGTGGGAACTCCAGAATGTCTCCTGTATATTCAATGTGAGGTCAGAACTTAAATATGTCATTGAAGGGATGTGAGCTTTGAGAATTTGTGTATGGACTTTTAATTGACTTTTGTTATACAAAAACTCTTGGAAATTTATAAAATATATGACCTAGTGTTGTGGTTCAGACTTTTTCCTAAATTATGTTACATAAATTAAAATATAGAAGTGAAAAGATTTGAAATTTTCTTGTACCAGTGATGTTACTAAGAATTATATTATATGTTGGATGAACACGTAAGAATATTCAAATTACTATATAATAATATATATTTTTTTGGTTTCATTATCACTCAATAGTATTTTACATTCTAAATGTAGAGCACAATAAACAAAATATTAAGGTATTTTCATTTTATTATTATTTTTATATGGTTCTTTTTATTTAGATGTACATATGAGTTAAGTCCATTACATTAATTATATTAAAGTTTGGCACGAAATATTAATTAAATTCACTTGTAATTTTCGTGTGGTACATATTGCCAGCGAGTGAGGCGCTGACCGCTGGAAAAGGATGGCATATGAGATATTCTAATTTATTTCATCAAATTATTATATAATACAAACATCAGGGTGGGCCAAAAAATATATTTTTTAAAATTATAGTGCAAATATTGTTCTGGACACCGAATGAATACGTCTGTTGAAAGTGCAGCTCTTGATTTTTATATTAAGAGGTTTATTAATAACATATTACGCATTTTGAGTCGTTACCAATGCGAGGAAACGATAAAACTTTATATTTCATTATTTCGAGCGGAAATCAAACCCGCAACCGTCGCGGTTAAAGATATACGCTTTTATCCCTGCGCCACGATGTCCTTTTTTTATTATTTTATTTATTTATTGGATAAGAAATGGAGTGTCTTAACACTAAATTCTCTCTACCTTTCCTGCTATAAGCGCATACAGCGTGAAGTTAAATGAAAACATATTTATTTCGAACAATATATCATCTAAAGTAAATAGTAAAGCCTTAATAACATTATATTTGGTCAAAACCTTTATAGTTGTTGTATCAATTGTAGCAAATGTCTTGTTTGTCTTTCAGGTTTCAGTACCTATAGATGATCCAAAGCGTACATCCGAGATATTCGACACCATCTCCTCTCGTAAAGGCGCGACGCGACGTATGATGATCATGTTCCTCGGAGAAGATGTCTTTAGGAAAGCCTTGCACAAGTGTGTACGGGGGCGTACTTAATATTTTGACGGAAAGGAGTTTTTTAGGCTAATTCAAAATATTCTGAATCTAATAAATACCGAATATAGAATACCAAATCGAATGTTAATTACATAGCCAATTAAAATCAGAGAGACTATTAATTTTATTCTATAGAAATTTAATTATATATCACAAATAATAATAAGACCGAGAAACCGTCGTGGCGCAGCGGTACACGGGTGTGACTGTAACGCGACGGTTATGGGTTCGATCCCCACTCCAGGAAGTGAAATATATATTTACGTTTATATTTCCATTTCTTCGCTCTTGTGTCGAGACAAAGCGCAGCGTTGAGTTCTGCCACTAAACAGGCAATGACTCTAGAATTCGACAGATAGTGGGGAACTGATTTTCTTAACACTAGGTTCCCTCTGTCTACCCTATTGGACTTTTCTAAAAATAATAATAATATTTCAGCTACCTAACAAAATATTCGATCCCGACTTTGTCAGACATTGAAGAATTCATAAAAAAATATTAATTTCCTCGAGTGTAAATCGAACCCACAACCGTCGAGCAGTACAGGTTTTAAAATTTAAAACGTATTTCCTCAGAGAACCATGTTCAACCAAACAAACTCCAACAACATAGCGTAAGTATAGATTATAAGCATAATATTCCCTAAATAAAATTTGAACTAACAACTTCTGCCTAACCTTAACTAATAGTTCAGCAAATTCCATTTCTGATTCCAAAAAGACTCGTTCCAATGTAAAACTCATCATATACCTTAATGATGATGGATCTTGAAAATGGTAGGTCCGAATCCCCCCCCCCCCCTGGGGAAATAAATATTTAGTATTTACATTTACACTTAATACTTTAGGTCCCTTAGGTCCCTTTGCCTAACCTGCAATAGTGGATAAAACATGAAACTTATAGAAAAATAAAAACGTACTTTTTTTCCGTAAAATTATGAAGAATATGGCAATCCATTAACGCGAGATTTCAACAAAATGTATCTGTACATTTGTAGGCCGCCCTGACGTTAGATCTTCCTTACAATCAGGTGACCCGAACGCTCGTTTGCCTTGTCCTCTCCCATATACGAACATACAGATTAAAAAATTCCACAGCTCATTTCTTTGTATAATCTCCATTACTATCATGAATATGTATTTGCAGAGTGAATATTGACTCATCAAGTTATAAATCTTAGACAATATTCTCGGAAGCAATAAAATCAGTAGGCGATCTTGTTATAGCCGTTTAGAATTAATAATAGGCTATTTGCATGAATCGTAATATCATTATCGAGAAAACTAACATATAAAAGTTATGTCTTTTTGTCTCGATATTTTACAAAAAGTGAATTATTCGATTTCTGTGTTGCGCGATGCAATCAACTTTCACATATAATTTATTTATAGATATATATATATTAAGTATGTTTTATTTTTTGATTTGGTTGATTTCTTTTTGTATATCTTAATTTTTTTGGCAATTTTTATGTTAAAAAAAATTATTTCATTTATGTTTCTTTATTATTACATATTTCCCTTAAATATATTATTATACTCCAATTTTATTATTTATACATAACGTACTCAAATGATGAAAGGAACTCGATTCGCTCATATATTCTTCCTCTTAATGCTGAATAGATATAAACAATAAGGCGATAACTAACTTCAAGTTTTTTTAACCCTTACTACCGTTTTTAACCGTTTTACCGCTTAAACCGCAAATGACGTTCCTCACTCTCTGCCTCTAGAATTCGACAGAAATTGAGGAATTGAAGAAGAGAGTGTTGTAACACTAGGTTCCGTGCCTACTCTGCTTTGTCTTTAAACAATCGGTTATGCTATCTGTTAACTCGGGGAACTCATTATTTTTATTTCCTTGTTTTGATAGCAATACAAACCGCGGTATTTCAACCTACATCATGAAAATTCTGCAGAAAGTGAAAAACGAAGTGATTTATCACTAGGTTCCCTCTATCTACCCTATATGAGCGTTGCACAGTAAGTTTTTTGTTTTTGTTATGGGAGAGGACAAGGCAAACGAGCGTTCGGGTCACCTGATAGTAAGTGATCACCGCCGCCTAGGACCCCATGCAACCCCAGAGGAGCTACAGGTGCGTTGCCGGCCTTTTAGGTGGAGGATGTTGGGCGCCGGGGCCCGGCATTACCTAATGCGAAATGCACTGGAAAGAGCCACTACTTCACGCCGGTTTTAAATGCCGGGGGTGGTATTAATTCGGTCCAGTCTGCCCAAAACAAAAAAACAAAATTTTGAAAAACAGATACTGAGATAAAATAATATTATTGTTAAACTTAAATGAACATTTCGTTGTAACGAGGGGACTGGAGTCTCTATCATCGCAAAAGCTAAAGAATACTTCAAAGTTCTTGAATACAAAACATTGAAGTGGGATTTGCCGTGATTTTTGTAGAATATAACAAATAAATACTATCATGGTATATTGTTATACTTAGTTGAATTATGTGCCTGTCTTGTCTGTCTTTTAATATTT
>JBAIZZ010000639.1:0-16761 GCA_037355905.1 Heliconius aoede | reverse complement strand
TTTATTGATTTTCTGTAAACATCTACTATGTTTTGATTAAAAAAAAAATAAACCAATAAAAGCTATTATATCTAATTGGCCGCGGCAATAATCGTGAGGTGATAACAATTATCAATTTTACAATAAAAACAAAGTAATTATTTATATTAACTCATGTGTACAAGCGATTTATTACTTCTGTGTTTTCGATTTACATTTATGTATAGGTATAATTAGAGAGCAGATCTCATGAACTTGATAATTTTATTTTAGAAAATTTCACTTTAGCGTTTAGTGACGAAACTCTATGCCCTCTTACCAGAACGTATAAATGAACATAATTCAGAAATGACTCAACTTAAAAAATAACTCTAAATGAAAATCATTCGGAAAATAGATCGGGGAGAACTGAGTAAGGATCGGACCTACATGCACCGCGGCATATATGTCCTCATAGATGCCTTACACGTGCTTTTTAGTAATTATTATTTTAATATTTTCTCTATTTTCTCAAACATGGCCCACAGCGAGTAAAGAAAATGTAATCTAACTACTCACATACTTTTAAATAAGTATTTAATTAATTTGAAACCATAATGACTGCGTTTAACCAGATAAATTACGAGCTGCGCCAAAACTGCTCTGATCCATCGCCATAAAACTAATGTAGCTTCAGCTTATGATTTTATTTATATATTGGCAAGCAATCAACAAAACAATTGTGACGTCTTGCTGAAGCGCCATTACTTAAACGATTTAAACAGTTTCACAGTTTAAATAATTAGCAACGCGTCACTCATAAAAATAATAGTATATGTTATCTGCAAACGTTAGTGACGTAAAAAAACGTAGTACAAAAGAATAATCGTAACATTAAAACTACATACATATCGTAGTAAAAAATATAGAATTTTCAAATGCAATAGGACATTGAATTTAACGTTACAAAGTATTTTGGAATTTAC
Source organism: Heliconius aoede (assembly GCA_037355905.1). Lineage (NCBI taxonomy): Eukaryota > Metazoa > Arthropoda > Insecta > Lepidoptera > Nymphalidae > Heliconius > Heliconius aoede. The sequence continues at coordinate 15,817 of JBAIZZ010000639.1, read as the reverse complement.
TTAAAAAAAAGGAAAAATTATGGAATGAAAAACGAAAGGTTTATCAGAAAATTATTTCTTAAAATTTTTATGAATTTATTGAAGTTAATAATTTTATTAATCGCCTTTGATAAAGATGTAAATAATTTCAATATTTTTTCGGATATTTTTTTATAGAATTTGTACTCCCTCTGAAAAAGGCTTTAAAAAAACTCCAATAACTAGTTGTGTTTACAAAAGTATGTATGTACATTGTAAATGCGAACTATATATGCATATAAATATTTGAGTAGATTTATGTAATATTTGAGTAGTTTTTGTCTTAAACGAGAAAAAAACAGAGCCACCATACTTTAAAAGGCATTGTGAAGTTTTATGAGGGAACCACTTCGAAAAATAATTATTTGGTATATTATAAAATATTTTCGTTTTCTCGATCGGTCTATTATAGCAAAGCAGAGAATGGTATAATTTTACAACCAGGATGACGAAAACTTCTGTACATATAATGTAACAAGACAGACAACCTGGAATTGTCTATTTTAACATGTTAATATATTTTGTATATATTTTTACATCCTTATTTGGATTGTAAAAGACAATCAAAATAAAGAGTCAAGCTAATTAATATAAATTATAGTTAAGTGACTATCGAATAGATTTCGAAACACTATGAAAAATCATAGTTACAATATATATATTATGAAATTTAAATTTAAATCTAAACAATGAACATTTTATTTCATACATTCAATAACACGTTGACTGCGTTGTTTTGTAAAATTTTTCACGCTATTTTGACATTCACAGTACATAAAGGAGGTGTGAAGGTTGATCGTCTATAGGTACAATAAATGAAAAATTTAAATTAATTAATAATATTGTAGGTACGTGTCCAGAGCTTAAGTATTACATAATGTCTAAATTTAATCTTTGTATCAAATGCCACTTCAAATATTGATAATGTGAATATAGTCTCCCTAGTACTTTTAATAGTAGATGAAAGACAAATTGAAAGCTCTAACGCCGACTGATACTTCCATGATATGCCGCGTAGAGTCCTGTCACTCAACACGCGATGCCTACATAATTATTAAATAACAGAAGAGACAGATTATATATAGGCTTTCTGTTAACTGTGGTAATGTATTTTATATCTGTATCAAATAATATTTTTTATTAGTAGATACTATAAAATTCACCTATTGTGGCCGACTAAGTCGGTAAGCGTCGGATTAAGTACAAAATACAAATTAGTTATTGAACGACAGGATATATCTAAAAGTACAAAAGAATAATGCAACAGGTGAATGTGCGCCAGCGGTAACCGTTTCCGCTGCTTAAAATACTCGTAAATACTGATAATTTTAATAAGGAGTCGGTGATTTTGTACCTAAGTGTGGCATCATGTTATTTACTTTTTTAACTAATTTAAATAATATTTTATTGATTCTAGTATATATGCATTATAAGTAGTTAATAATACATGTATTAAATAAACATATCAAATTATTATTATTTTTTCATATAGATATTACATACAAGTTTTTAGCTTTGACTTTGTCCGCATTGTCAAATGGAAATTACTACTGTGTATGATAAAGACACATTTAGTATCAAAGGCAACTCTCACCATATGTAGACGTGACCAGTACAGGTACAGAGGCTTCAATCACAGCGGCAAATATATATATTTTAATTCGAATCAAGAATTTCTAAGATCAACATCTTATTAAATTAAAATGATTTTCCAATTTTATAATATTAGTATAGATGACTTTAATTAATTTTAAATTAACAATATTCCAACAATCTAATTATCTTAATATCAACATGTTTTTTCCGTTACAACATCTATTGTGAGTAGATAGAGAGACACTTTAGTTTCTTAACACAGGAAATATATTTTCAAGGATAGTGTCGTAATACTCTCTGTCGATACAATGAACCTGCAATTACGTGGCGTTGTATTTGTTTAGTACTTACAATAGAATTAAAATATGTATCTACATGATGTTAAATAAGTTTTAGATTTTTTTATTTGACTGATATATTTTTTTAATCTGTTTTAAAAATATATGGCAACTAGGGTGAGATGATTTTTCCCTCGTCTTTTATATGCATTTTAATCAGCTTCCAGCTTTATCTTGTACATGCACAAAATACAATGATGAAAACAATTAAATTGGTTAAGACGTTTCCGAGATCAGCCTGAATAAAAATATTACGTTAATAAATGCCAGCAATAACATTTATTCTTACATATTTTCCATTTAAAGACACTTATCCGTTACGCTTTTTTTATAAGTTTATAGCTTCACGCTGTATCTCGCACACAGGGAACCTAGTGTTGAGACACTCCGTTCCCCACTTTCTGCTGAGTTCTGGAAGCATTGCATGTTGAGTGGCAGAACTCAACGCCGCGCTCTGCCTCGACACCAGAGCGAAGAAAATGGAAATATAAACGTAAATAAATATTTCACATCCTCTAGTGGGGATCGAACCCACACCGTCGCGTTACAGTGACACCTTTGTGCCACTGCGCCACGACGATCTGAAATGCCTGAAATATTTATATTATTGAAATATTTATATAAAGCGTGAAGCTGATTCAATATTTCCTTATTTACGCCTAGAAATATCGATATCCACAGAAATTAAAGTGACTTATCAATCCACTATTCTTTTAGTACGTAGATTTAAATTAAAATAGCATCCATATTAAATATAATGCAAAAATACTATATAACGTGCTCAAGTCTCAACATTACAATATTCACTTTCATTTTAAATATTACAGTTGCTGCGAGTGTTGCCAGATACAGGAATAATTTATGACACATTAGTAAGTATTACTAATGTAGCACGGCGAACACTGCAGCGCAGATAAGCTTGTATAAATAAATATATTTTATTATTATCTATGCATTCGAAGTATGTGTTGATTAATAAATAGTTGTATTATATTATTAAATAATACAACAAACAAATAAATAAAAATAAAAAGATATAATACAAATCGAAAGTAGTATAATTAGAAAATATGGAATCTAATATAACGTCACTGGTTATAAATGGCATTGTCAGTTACTTGTACCATCAGCGGTATTTAGTTACGAGAACAAAGTATTTCAAAGAAAGCGTATAGCGAGAGAGCGGTGGATTAAGTTTCAAACAATGACTGTCACTGTCCAATCCTTTGTGCCCGTTTTACCATATATTACATTTTATATAATAGAACAGCAAGTCTTTGATGTACTTAATTATCACATATTTCTCACAAAAAATACTTCATATTATTAGATTGATATTAAAGTGATAGCGAGGGTTATTAAAATATTATTATATATATAAGTAGGTATAATTAATCAATAGTACTTAGGATACATTGAAAGTTGCGGCCAGTCGTGGCGCAGGGACGTAAAGTATGACTGTAAACGTCAGATTAGTTACCTTCGAACGGGTTCGATTCGCACTCCAGAAAATGAATCTTTTAATATTTTAATTTCTTCCACCACTCAACACGCAATGCATTCAGAATTCTTCGGAAAATGGGAAATAGTGTCTCAACACTACGTTCCTTCTGCTTACCCTGCTGCGATATTAAAAAAACAATAGAAAGTTATCGTTAGTAATTTGCCATTGCACACAAACCTAACTGAACACATCTATTAAGCTTATTAAGCTTGTTTCAGTTGCTGCTCTATAAACTTAGTTGTATATAACGTTCAACTAATTTAATTAAAGACATATATGTTTATCTATTCTAAAATACCCATATATATACACATAAAAGTTCCGTGTACGGTGTTATTATAAATCAAGAAATGATGTTATAAGGAAGCGTCTTACAGTACCTACCTACACTAAAAATTTACATATCCATAATTATTTCCGATTGCAAGCCAATTACAAAAGTTGTTGCGAAGGTCGATAACCAGGGAACCTATTTTATATTTAAAAAAAAAACAACAACAATTAATTGACGTCGTTTTAGCAAAACGCAAGATTCAAGTAATATTTTATTTAAACTCTCAGCTTATTGAGCATAAAATCCACGTTTTTCACCTGTTTTCAAGATGTCGCGCAGTAAGAGGTGAGGTGAGGAGAAAAGAACGAGGAAATGAAATATTTCTTTACGTTTATATTTCCATTTCTCTTCGCTCTGGTGTCGAGGCAAAGTGCGGCGTTGAGTTCTGCCACTCAACACGCAATGCCTCCAGAATTCCGCAGAAAGTGGGGAACGGAGTGTCTTAACCCTGAGGTTCCCTCTGTCTACCCTGCTGTGTGCGGGATACAGCGTGAAGCTGAGCGAGATAAAATATAAACCGATCCCTATCACACTCGCAACCATCGCGTTTCCACTCAGCGAGAAGTGAATTAGTATGCAAAGTCTCATAATTTGAGAATTTTTATTGCTTTTATGGAATAATTTAAACTTAATTTAAAATTTTAACAATTATGTTATTATATAATATGTTTTTTCCACTTAGGTATTTCAAGCAACACACAGGTACAATGTTACTTTTCCCTTTTGTTTACATCGAATATTCAAATAAGTGATGAATATTCAATAACTTATACGCAAATTAACATAACTTATGTATGTATTAACAAACGCGGTGAGTCACCACTGAAAGGTGGGTTAACCATTTTATACTATTTAAGGCCACTGATCTGACCCCGTCTTGTTATTGTGACTTCATTTTTTTTTTATTTTGTGATAATATGCAAAAAATAACTTCAAATGTTCCACATAATATCTTTATGGCTAACAGTTAAAATGGCGATAAACGCATTGGCCGTAGGTACCTAAATCTTTGTAATATTTTAAATTTAGTTAGTCATATACCTATTTAAAAATATAAAAATATATATTTGCGAGTTTCATATGCAATATTTAACGTAACCTTCGCAGTATAATCATGTTTGGATTACATTAATTTCCCGAACGCTCAAAATACTTCTTTAGAAAAGTAGAGTATGAAACGTCTCGTGTTACTCTTATGTAAAATAAAAAACCGAAGCCTTTTTATAGCTTTAGTAAGAGCATTTTATTTTATTCACTAGATAATAAAAAGATATATTATATTTGAACAAATGAAAAGTTTGTAAGACATTCATCCTGAGCTTGAGGATTTCGTATATTAATCTCAAGTACTGAGGTAACCAAAATATAATTTTAACGCTTAATTTGTATTCATTGAACACTCGTTTACCTAAAATTATGTTTGTAAAGTAAAGGAAGCTATCGTATTGAATTAATTTTGTTGTTTCAGTAAATACACTACATAAATAACAAAATTTTACAGAAAAAATATGTCATAGTTAACTTTTATCATAAATATATTATATAACATATTTTACATTCATCTACATTTCCATCTTGGATTATAAAAAAATATTTTACAATTTTAATTTTTATTAAAAACAATATTTTAAATATTAAACATTTTTTCTCGCAATACAATTTTAAAAATATATGTATGTACAAGTAAAATATTCAAGTATGTTAAAGAATAAAGAACGTACGCATATAATATACATATATTATTATTTTACAAAAACAAATGTTACTATATTTTACCAATTTGCAATATCGAAGCCGATACCCCGCTTATAATTCTATATATACATCGACACTTTATCTTCACAATGGTAAAATATAATATGTTTACGTTAACATTTATTTACCCAGGAAGGACCTTGACGGTGAGGAAATTTATGATATGTTGTCCGTTGAACTGCATTGCAAAAGGAATATTCACAAGGGCACGTGTCAAAACAGTAGAAATAATATATTGTAATATTCTTTGCGTGTTAAATACTAGTACTTCACGCTGAATCCCGCAAGTAGCAGGATAAGCAGCAACTTGGGAACCTCTCAGCAATATTTTATTATTATAATATTAATATATAGGTGTTTATAGTGAAAAACAGTAGCTAAATATAATTATAAAATATTTAATATGCATATTATACATATATAAGAAAATTACAACTTCACATAAGTTTGTATGACTCAGTATAGATTGGAAGTTGCTCGACGATTATTACTGTGTTGAAAAATATTATCAATATTTCATATCTTTCATAATAAAATAATTTTTCAATTCTATTGTGATAATGAGAATATTATATACAAGAAGGAAGGAGACATATAATTAAGTGACACCCTGCACTGTATCATTGTATGGAGCAATATTTTTATTGACTTAGATAAACATTGATTAACCGGAGGGTAAACAAATATATGTATTACAATTTGCATAAGTAAATTTATTAAAAATTCAATTATATCAGCTTCACGCTGTATCCTGCGAACAGCGGGAAACTAGTGTTAAGACACTCAGTTCCACACTTACCGCTGCATTTTTCAAGGTGTTGAGTGGCGTCATCAATGCTGGGCTGCCTTGGTTACAGAACGAAGTAATTAAAATGTTATTAATTCACTCCCTCGAATGGGGATCGAACCCACAACCGTCGCGTTACAGCACACGTCACATCCTTGTGCCCACCAGCCACGATGACATTATAATAAGCAAATTAAATGTCATAGAATTAACTATGTATTATATTGTATAAATTATTTCGTAGAAAATATTATTGCGACTGCTATCGGGCGGATAGTGTTACAATGATCATAGGTCAAGCAAATAAACAACGATAGGGCCGTGACTTCGTTACTATGCCGGTTTAGGTACGAAAGTTAAACCATCTCAGAAGTAGGTCTGGCAGATTAGCTTTTTTTATTTTATTTTGTTGTGATTTGTGGTTAATTTTACCTCTAGAATATGGCTAAATATAATAAAATAAACTTTTTTATGAACCTGTGAACCTGGTGCTAAGACACTCCGTTCTCATTAAGACACTTTCCGATGAAATCTGGAGGCATTGCAGGTTGAATGGCAGCGCCGCGGTGTGTTTACAAAACACCACGTGCCCCTGCTCCATGACTGGCCTCAAAATAGTATAGTAGGTACATAAAATATAATTAATAAAAATCCAATAATTACTATTCCAATGTTTAGGAAATTTATCTAAACCAAACATACTCGTTAGACGAATTAGGAACTAAAAAAATCAAATCAACCAATCAAAACCGGCAGAAGGAACTTAGTGTTAAGACACTCCGGAGAAATTGAAATAGAAATATAAACGTAAATAAATATTTCACTTCCTCGAGTGGGGATCGAACCTACAACCGTTGTACAGTCACACCCTTGTGCCGCTGCGCCATGACGGCCTCGGTTATTCTTACATGTCAAACCTATATAGGTAGGTACCCTTTGTTCATTACAACTTAGTTACCGAGACTTGCGTAATATAACTATTAGTTAGGGCCGTCATGTTGACATTGAATGGTTTAAACACATCTGACATTTACATTTCTTGTTACAACCGTTGCAAAATGTGTGTAAAACATTGAATATTGGTTATTCGAATAACAGTCGAAGCTTTCTCTGCTAGTTTCCTTTTTCAAAGCTTAATTTATGTCGGAAATGATTATAGTAAAGGAGATCTATATGGATATATGGATAATAATTATTTAAAAGTAATCAATTAATTAATTATTAGTTTATTTATTTATTTATTATTAATAATTAATTAATTATTTATATAAGTTATTTAACCTTGACCGAATTTCAAGACAGTTATTTCATGTAGTTTTCAATTAAAATGTTGTGCTAGGAAAATACCGCACCCGTACAATTATTAAGCACAGTTTTTAATTAAATATCCGCTTACAATATAGATTCATTACATAATTATAACATTTATATGTGAATTAATATGTTTTGTTTTTATTTTATACATTTTCATTTATTATAGAGCCAATAGTAAAACAAATGCTGAACTTAAATAAAAAAAAAATCACATGTATAAATGGAATTTGAACTCGTAATTACCGTGAGCAGTCTAAGATACAGTAATTACGTCTCAGTGACATAAATATTTCTTACTTTTTATTAAATTGTGAATAAAACTTGCATTCTTTATTTGTTTACAATGTTAAATTCTTTAAAAGATCGTAAAAAGTCGTGGTCGTTTTGCAGTTAGCTGCAATTTATAAATGGCTGCGCAGATTTCATTTCACGATTTTTCTTCTGATTATTTCCTTACCGAGTGACCAATGCGCAATAGTTCAGAAAACCTAACTTCAGAGCGGCCACGACTCGTTGACAGTACTGCAGTAGTCGTATAGAACCTTTATTATCGAATCTCGCCAATAAATTGCCTTTGAAAATTGTTTCAAATAATAAAATGTATTTCTAGTACTGGTAGTGACCTCAGGTGTTTTGTTTTTGCAACCTTCCACAAGTTCACGACACGTAAGGCCGTACACAATTATAGATTATATAATACAAAGTAAGTAACTATTCGAGTTATTATTATATAACACTTTTAAGTGTAAATAGAATCACGTACTCACTGTGCGGTTTATATTTGTAGTAAGACGATAAGGTTAATATATATATATATTGACAATGACAAGTTTGGAGGTCCAAGATCGATAAAATAAAGGAGTTAAAATTCAAACTTCTTTTTAATTTCAAATTTAACCAGGCGATCGTAAATGACGTCACGAAAGCAATAAAAGTCCATTTATCCTAACGATGTGTATAACGATTACAAAATAATACTCGGACCATAAAATGTAAGCCAGATAAGAGCAATAATCTGTAATGTCGTTAATTTTAAAGATTTAATTAAATACACTTATTAAGAACATAATGTTTAAATATGATTTATGTTTTTTTTTTCAACTTCACACTGTACCACGCATGGAGTAGGGACACTCTAGTGTTAAGACACTCCGCTCCCGACTTTTCGCCGAATTCCAGAGGCATTGATAAGCGAAATTCAACGGCGCACTTTGCCTCGACACCATATCGAAGAAATGAAAATATTAAATACTTCATTTCCTCGAGCGGGGATCGAACCCAGAACCTGTTAAAAACACACGCAGATACCCCTGCGCCACGACTGGCCTGGATAATTTAAATTTTTTTTAGAAAAATAAATTATAAATAAATTTATTGATAAACTGTTATCCAACTCTTTCATACAGTGTGCAAATACAAATGTATTTCTCTGAACGTTACCAACAGGACATGCTCAATTGGCAATTATATATATTTTTTAAAAGACAACAAAAATATATTTACAGTCACACAGCGATAAGCTTGGAATTTTAATATAAACATCGAACGTATTTCAAGAATATAGGCATCCTGCATTGAACTCACATTATGTGCATACAATAAACGATTTTATCGTATGGCCATTGTTTTTTCCATTGCGCCCAGCCTTGCCTCTCCATCTGGAAGTGTTCATGACCGTCCACACGAGGCCATAAGGAAGATGTTGACCCCTCGTATAAACTTTTATCCAGATAATATAGTTCATTACCGTTCATCACTCTTATTCATGCTGCTGGCACGTCGTCGGCTTTTAAGATGGAATAGACACACTTTTGGAAGATCTGGGTCCTTCTGGTCTGGAAGACCTTCAAAGGTCAGGTACCTGGAAACACTGACGCATGTAGCCAATTCAACAGTAACTTGGTGCGTCGAGGGAAGTAATATTTTATAACAATATTTTTGCATAAAGTTTACAGAATGTTGTAGTAAATTTAAACTAGCTTTTAAGTCTTATAATATAATTTGAAAGAAGCTTTATTGGTATATACCAAATAATATATGTTCTAGTGATAATTGATAATAATACATTTGTATGTAATCCATGGTGCATACAGCAATAGTAAGAGCGCGTCACGTCTGCGTCACCGACCAGGTTAGTGCCATTTATTATATATGATAACAGAAATAAATCTCATTAGCTGGACTGCAATGCCGGTTTTGTAACGTTGTTGGCAATGAAAATGTGTAAATATACTAGAATACGTTATTTTGTAATGTTGAATAGCTTATTCATTAACTTAGTTCTAAGTAAAACATTATAAAAATAATATAAAGGATACAAATAATATTTTCTTATGATAGTTCTGTTAATAAAATGGTAATCACTAATTGCTTACATAGATACTTTACGTGACATGTCATATAGTAAGTACTTATAACTAGAAAAATGTATATATATTTTGTAAATTATATGACATATATGAGACTATGTTTGCATATCTATGTGACATATGATAAACTAACTTTACGCCATTCAGGCGCAGTTCAAAAGCGTCAGACTGTCCACACAATAGTTCTAGGTTCGATATCCACTCGGGGAAATATTTATACTTAATCTACTTCCTTTATAGTCACAATATAATAACAAGTATTTATAAATTAGTTTGGTTTCTTGTTTATGATTACATGTTATTAATAAAGCTGGGCTGACTAAAATTCAACAGATTAGATTGTAATTGTAATGGCCGTATAGAATGACTTAATTGAGGAGATTTTCTCACTTACCTACTTATAAGACGGATGATTTCAAAGAAACGTCAACCGTTGTAAAAGTGCCAACAATAATTGGCACAAGGAAATGGAGTGCCGTTAAGGCGAATGAGCACGGCCGTTTGCGGTAGCTTACTATAGCCCGTTTGCTGAATAATTAATAAATTGTAAAAAATATTGTAAAAATATTAAATAGGTACAACTAATCATATTTTCTGCCGAATTCTGGAGGCATTGCCTGTGCCTCGACACCAGAGCGAAAATATGGAAATATAAATGCAAATAAATATTGCACTTCCTCGAGTGGGGGTTGAATCCACAACCGTCGCGTTACAGTCACACCCTTTGTACCGCTGCGCCACGACGGCCTCAATCATGATCCCATAAAAAAAAATTGGAAATTTGTGAAAAGCACACGCAAATGTGTGAAAAGTATAAAAAAATCTCCCGAGATTAGTTGGTACACTATAACACACATACATGTTAAATATTATATTTTATCTATAATATTTTAATATTTCTAAAGATTGAAATATTAAAATAATAAAAATAAATAAATAATAAATTAAATTTTGTACATAAGAACAGTAGAGCACAATATTTATCATGACAATCGTAATAAAAGAAATCGGGGCCAACATTAATACAGGCATTATCTTAATGGAAATAATGTACTAAATCTTAACAGATTATGTGATAATGGCGAGATTAAGTGACGTAAACAGATTATTTCAAACCAAAACCATAATTATACTTATGACATCTATAAAATATTATAGCCCACATCGATCATGGAAAACAATGTTAAAATAAAAAGCACCATAAAGATAGTTGTAAAGTTACAATGTAAACGTTTCACAAGAAAATAAAATACGTCCACTTTGTATTTGTCTACAAAATACAAAATATATATATATATATAAAATAATATATCAGAATGAAGAGCAGCTAAACGACTGTAAGCTTAATAGGTGTTAGGTTCGATTCCCACTTGAGGAAGTGAAATAGTCAATGTTTTTAATTTTCTCCAACGAACTAGCAGAATTCGGCGGAAATTGGACAACGGTAGTGCCCTAATGGAAAGGGAGTGTCTTAAAATTAGGTAAACAGCTAAAAGAACTTCAATGGAAGAGAAACCTATTATCCATTATTGTGCCTGTTTTAATTATCGTAAAAGATATGACTATTTATTGAAAGTTAAATTTAGTGTGACTTTGGCACCTTGGAATGGCTCAAAAATAGATGAGAAGCAGAGTGAAGGCGTTCATTTCACCTTTCTTCATACACTACGATATCTTGCAAAATCTGAGACATAGATAAAAGTAAAAAACAAACTAAGCATAGATATATTTTCTTAATATCATTCAAGGTCAATTTAAGTCTAAGAACATTATTTTTCGAAGTATGTATAATTGTATAATTAACTGATTCATTTTATCATATAAGGTACACACACACGTAATATATTTACAAAATAACATATTATTAAACTACCCTACTTAGCAATCACTTGTCGATTTTAGGAAAATTATAAATAAAATTATAGTTAATGTAAGTATAAAACAGCATTTAATGTAAGCTTTCAAATTTATTGCGGAAACGGTAAATGTTTCCTTTGTAGGTGTGTGTCACGTGTCACGTGTCACGTCATGGACACCGAGAATATTGAGTCTATTTATTATAATTATTTATTTGAGTGTTATTTCATTTGACAATGTTACTATTATTAGAATAGTATTGAAGGCAAAGCATTGAAAGCAAAAACTGCTGTCGTATTTAAAAAATATTAATAAAAACATTTATTAACATTTATTAATAAAAACATTTAAAACATCCTTTAGAATTTTTAAGTCGAATAATAATGGCCATACGTAGTACATATACATATATTAAATTACTATTGTATCTTATTAGAGTCCAAATCTTATTTTATCTTTTAAGCAATCAATTTTATAATATATATATATAAAGAATACAAAGAAACTGCATTACACCCAGTTGCAAAATAACATAATATAAAATACTTTTTAATCTTGTTTATTCTCAATAAATAAATATGTCTATAGCATATAATAAATAGTAATATGCGTGTAATAAGAGAAAGTTACTATGGACTTTAAAATTATACGTAATACTAAAATTGCTTACAAAACCACTCTTATTAATCGACATCTAACATATGTTAATGAGCCCATCGTGGCGCAGCGGCGCAAGGGTATGTATCTGTAACGGGAAGGTTGGAAGTTCGATCCCCATTCAAAAGAGTGAATGATTATTTATTAATATTTTTATTTCGCCACTCTCTTCTAGCACCAGAGCAAAAGCCCGACGCTGAATCGCGCCACACAACACGGAGTGTCTTAACACTAGGTTCCCTCTGCCTAACCCTCCCTCCCTCTGCCTGCTGTGCAGGATACAGCATGAAGCTGATTTATTTATTAAATACCTTGACTGCCTACTAAAACACTCTTATTACTATATACTATATCTATATCCAATTTCTAAAGACTATATACTCGTATATACAGTTTTGCATTATGTTATACATATTCTAGTTACATAACAACATTAGTTTATGTAAAAAAAAACAATAGATATAACGATAGCAAGCCAGCCATTACGCAGCGCACGTCAACTGACTTTAGACTTCCTTTTTCGTAAGAATATAATATGTGAGTACCTACTTGTTGTAATGGATAAAGTATTCTAAACACGGACGCGAACGTTAATGACGCCCTGTCGTCGTCTCCTGGCTGGTTAATTGAGTCAAAACTGAATGTACAAGTATATTATAGAGTAACTTAACTATAACTTAGCTAGTAAGTATTTAGTGACCGCTCCCACTTTGTTGGCGTTATTTTTGTTTTGTTTGCTTTAAAATAGGATCATAATTAATGTTTATGACTAGTTTAAAATGTTTTTTGATTTGTACAGAGAGGGCTAGTTATAGATAGCGATATGTCTTGGGTTCGATCCCCACTCGAGGCAAAACATTTCATAATTTTCATTCCCTCACTCTAGTAACGAGGTAAAAAAAAGGCGTTAAATTAGTCTGAAAAAAAAATGTAGAGAATTCAGTCCAAAGTATTTAGTATTTAGTCCATCTGCACGGACTAAATACTTTGTAGGATCGATCTACATTATAGTTACAAGCAGAGGTTTCACCACATCTCTAATGGTGTCCTCGGTTTCTACCTGTTTCTCGAAAGCTGAAGACCTTGCCAATTCAATTACTGCAATAATGCAGATATTCAGTGACGTTTGTAAAAAAAATAATGGACTAATTTAAAAAACTTTAATATCAGAATGATTCAATCACGTGCTTAGGAGGGACCGCGTGAGTGTTATAAAAAAATAACAAGCAGCGGGGCCGTTGAACAACGACAATGAAGTTTGTAAAATATGTTTATTGGAAGTCAAGGTTGGCTGTTGAAAAGATTTGTACGAAATCATCCAATCTAAGCAAATATAATTTAGAAAATTTTACTTTAAACACATTATAGCTTTTAATAATGTCATTTATCGCAAGTAATCAAAAGAGAATCGTTTAGAAATTTAAAGAAGATGTAATTTTTTTGGAAATCATCCTTTAACAATAAACAAAAAAAAACAAAGCTCTTAAGTGGAACATATATTTCTAGTAAGTGATTTAGAATAATAAGTATTTAATGTGAAATTATTTTACCAGGATCGGCTGCTTCTGCACTGCACATTCTTTTAACTTACAAATAAATATTAGAACTTTATTAGAACACGAAAGTAATATAGATAAATAATTGTGTGGTTGAAATGGGCGAACCCGCGAGCAGGTCACTAGTTCAGTAAATATAGATATTTTTATTAGTATATATAAATATATTATTGCCGGGGGCAAATGTTATTTATACACATATCACCCACATGGTGACATAAAAAATATACTACGCGTGTATCACGATTAAATCCAGCTACATGTGTACCTACCACATGCAAAGAACGTTATAATAAAATAATAATAGATCGGTGTCTGTACATGGAAGACATATAAGGAAGTTTTTAGTATGCAACATACATAAATTTTGTTCTCTCTTCACGCTGTATCCCATATACAGCAGGAGGCAGTGGGAACTTAGTATTAGAAAAACTCTCCGCCTCCCTCAAGACATTGCGTGTTGAGAGAAGGAACTCCATTTTATATAAGTAGAATAATGTTAAGCGTGGAATTGCCAAGCCTCTTTCAGTTATACCTATATTGGATTAATTAGACCAGTCAACCTATTAGACGTGGTGCAGTGTTGTCATTTGTGGGAAATATCTTATTAGTAGTCAATTAGAACGCGCCTTTATGAAAGCTCTTATAAATAGGTGATTTATAAACTTAGCCTCTTTTAGCTTCAGGCTATATCCCACATATAGGAGGCAGAGAGAACCTTTTGTCTCGACATTCCATTCTCTGCTTTCTACCCGAATTATTGTGGCGTTAAAATTTGTGTTAATTTAACATTTTCGACTATTTTGTTGTACTATTACCTATCTACCTACTATTATATATTTTATTGTTACTATTATTATGAATACCATGAAGTATACATAAAATTATGTTTTTTATCAGGATATCATGGGACCGTAGATCTAAGGTTTTAAATATCAAACCGATATCTCCAAGCGTTCCTGAGATAAAGGGACAGACAGACAGACAGGCAGGCAGACAGACAGTCAACAGTGATCATAAAAGGTTCCTTTTATTTCTTAAAAAGTACTGAACACTAAAGACTATCAAAGGAAATCTTATTTAAGTAAACAACACACTAAAAATGGATGGAGTGAAATTTTTATTTGCGCGGCTACCATTGTCCAGTACAATAACAAAATGCGTTCGTAGAAAGTAAAATCGCATGATATATGGGACGCTGTCAAGTTAAGATCATTATCTGTATACTTTCTTCACATCATATCTCTTAGTTGCCGATTTATAAAATCTTATTTTATATATTATATAAAATACGTTCTTATTAATAATGTATTTATTTTTGCTTTGAACCGTGATTTTTCATCTCGTATGTAGGTAAATTTCCTTAACAATATTCACAAAGTAAACTCATACGAAGAAATTGTAATATCTAACATAATTTCAATATTTTCTTCCTTTTAAATCCCTTTGTTCTTTACCACACAGAGTTGGTTACGCGGAAAAAACAAATCTCAAACAAAGCCTTAGGCCACCTTACGTTATTTCGCTACCGGAATATTTGATTAAATCTTATCATAATAAGTCCAGTCATGTTTTCAGTGGCGTTGTTCTCTTTGTTAGTCAGGATTTACATGGCGTTAGGTAAATATATATATATATATATATATATATATAAACTACTTAAATTATTTAAATATTTAAATTGTGTGTTTAAAATGTTTCGCAGTGATTGCGGAAATGTTGCAAATCTTTT
>JBAIZZ010000638.1:0-16779 GCA_037355905.1 Heliconius aoede | reverse complement strand
AACACGCAATGCCTTCAGAATTCGGCAGAAAGTGGAGAACGGAATGACTTATTAACTAGGTTCCCTCTGCCTACCCTGCTGTGTGCCGGATAAAGCGTGAAGCTGATTTAATTTTAATTTTTTAAAAATACTCACATAATCTACCGAAGCTAAGGGATAGGCGCTTCCTGAGCTTTTGCATTTTGCTCATAGCACCCCCCCTTTTTTCTCTCATTGTCACGCCTGTGGACAAAGAAAATGAATGGATAAAACAAAATTGTTTGGAAACGATTTCATCAGTCTAAACCTATTAACATCTCTTTCTACTTCTATTGAAGAACTGAGTTACTGTAATAAAAATATTTATAAAATATTTACAAAAGCTTTTAATAATAAAATAGATAAAAAAAAACATATTATTTAAATTGCTTGTAAATATATACGTATCTAGTTAAGCCTTGTAACAGTTATTAGCTCTCACAACTGATGTATTTCCAGCAACCTTGCGGTCATCAATGCACAGGTTGGTCCAATGACACGCGAGCATATTAGACGCAACACGCGCAAGAATCTATAATTGTGCTGAAGTTATTTATAACAAGCTTAAAATAATAAGTAAAACAGTACATAGTAATAAGTAGACTTTGTCTGCAATTATAATAATAATTCTACTTAAAACACTTGTCTTAGTTATAATTATGCTACGACTATGATTAAAAATATGAAATGTTTACTATGATAAAGTTCTCGTCTTTGTATTCACGACGTGTAAAGTGCGGTCTCTTTATATTACATTTGATGAATATAGGTTAGAAAACATGCAAGACACTTTTAAATATAACATGCACATTGAAAATTGTATTAGAAAATAAAAGAAACAACATATGCTACAACATAAGTAAAAGAAGAACAAAGTAATAGTTATGGTTTTTAAGGTATTATTTGATAAATAGCCTAATCGATACTAAAACCTTATATTTATTCATTCAATAAATCAAGGGATATATTTTGATTTTCTAAGACGAAATAAAGTGCTCTCTCGGAATAAGGGACAAAGAAACTCTTGTAATAGTACCAATTTCCCGGGCTAATATTTATTTAATATTATGAATAATCTATAGGATATACATGATCTATAGGATATTATTTTTATTGTTGAGTTTATGTATCCGCATAATTTCAACTCAAACCAATGTCAATACAAATAAACTGACGAAAGAGAATAATAAAATATTTTTTCTTCTTTATAATTAAAAGTGTCGAGTTCGCGGTAGTATGTTTGTGTCATTATAAGTTTTTATAGTGATGCATAGCTACATGTGAGCTACAAGCTAATCTCAGCGGTGCCTGCTCGCGTGCGAAAATTCCACGTACTCATTAGACTATACTTTTTCTCTTCACACGTACAATATAATGAACATATATTTTTTTATTTTAAAAAAAGTTGTGGAGTTGTTCAAATAAAAACAAAAGAAGTAGAACCAAAAGTATCGTAACCGTAATATAATTAGAAAATTAATAAATTCGAGATCACGAACTAATATATTTTATCATATAAATTCTAAATACAAGATAATTCAAGAGAATGACAATTTATCTGGAAAACAAACGAGGTGACCTACATTCAATTTGCTAATGTAACAAGATTCAAAACAACATGACACTAATAACTCGTTAAGTAAACGTTAAATTAAAAGGCATATTACAGGCGTAAGGCAATTTGAAAGTGGCAAGGAAATTTTCTATTTCATTTGAAGACCCTCTAAATGGGTCATTTCTTTAATGACTTTCAATAAAATTGAATTTTATAAAATGATCTCTGCCTGTTGTATGTCTGCCTGCAATCTTAGCAGTTAATTGTATAAATTTTATATGTAGTAGTACAATAAATAAGTAATTGTTAGTCCCCATTGGCTACCCGGACGAAGTCGCAGGTAAGAATATACAATTAAATACAAAAAAAAAACGCATAACTGATAAAGTTTAGAAGTGTATAGATATGGAGAAACAACTAATAATACAAAAATTACGCTTTTCAGCTATGAATATTATGATTAAATCAATATAAGATTTTTTTCTTGTAATAAATACAGCAATATGTGAAAATAAATTAAATTATATTTTATCGATTGAACAGACGACCTAACAAATCCTCAAAAGGCAATGCAACGTGACCTAAATATTTGCGAGTTGACGCAGTTGGCAGCAATAATGAACTCATAAACAACTCTCAAGAAAAAAGAAGGAATACGCCAATTAAACTATGAAACGCCATCGACGCCGTCGTGGCACGATGTGAACATAATTATATATATACCCATACCTAACTAAGCCTAGATTCTATTCTTATACCTTTTATATTCTAAAGCTTAATATGTAGTCTACTAAGTCTAATATGTATCTTAACATTGGCAGTGCGGAAATGAAAAAACGGATATATAGCCAACTTCCTCCTACCTAAACGAGAAATTCGATAAGATATAAAAAAAGATTAAACGGTTTACGACTGGTTCTCCTAAATTTTGGCACGCATCGGAGACGAGACCGCAATCTGCAGCTATTGAGGCCGCTTATCACGAACTGCATTCAATTCGATTGCAGTGACCCACAAAACGTATTACCTTTTAAAATATTTAAACTTACATCTACTTGTTTCAACTTTATTAAAATCAATTAAGGTATAAAAATTGTAATGTGTAGTCGTATTAATATATAAATTAGTATTTATACGTATGAACTAGATAACTAAACATTTAATAGTATCAAAGAATTACTGTTTACATCACTAGCACTGTCTACCACGTCAACCCTGAAACTTAAGGTCAATAAATCTATAAAGGATATCGTGGCAGCGTAGACAACACAAAAGGCGATCAACTATATAAAATCATTAGGTTCAACATTGAATACGCACCAAGCACTGCCCCAATATGCGTGCGTGTGTCAACACGCCTAGGGCTTATATAAACACGGCCACCATTGACAAACAATCACGATGTCGACGCTATCTAATCTGAAAAGCGACGGGAACAATATTCGTTTTCGTATGGGTGCGTGTGCGTGGACGTAAAAATAACTTGACAAGAATGAAATTTCAAAAGTTTAATTAAAAGGTCGGCAAATAACTATGATATATAACTTAATAAAGAAATAATATTGAGAAATTAGTGTTGTATAATTATATAAAAATACATAATTACAAACGTGATAAATTTTGTGTACGTGTTTAAACATGTTAAATGAAATATTAAAGGCAATAATAC
Source organism: Heliconius aoede (assembly GCA_037355905.1). Taxonomy (NCBI): domain Eukaryota; kingdom Metazoa; phylum Arthropoda; class Insecta; order Lepidoptera; family Nymphalidae; genus Heliconius; species Heliconius aoede. The sequence goes on along the minus strand of JBAIZZ010000638.1, from coordinate 13,537 downwards.
AATATGGCGTATCTACTTTTATCGCATTTTACAAATCACTATCATTTTATAATTTCAATGTAACGGCATATCTCGAGAACACATTTCCGTATTAGCTATACACGTAATTACTTTAATTATACTACTTCCGGATCCGCTATCGAGTAGAATTTTCTATTCTTTCTAGTCTATGGGAGGGGATAACTACATAACATTAATCAGAAAAGAATTTTCTTTCACCTGTTATTAAAATGTGCGATTTCAGACAATCTTATCCGTTTAGATATACAAAGATTTAATTTTACAAAATTTACACGATTCTTATATTGAAATTAATGTGGATATAAATAAAATGTGTTCCAGCCAATCATTAAAGTAAGTGATCACTTCAGTATACTTAGCTCCAGGACGTGTGGTTTTTACGCAAATAAGTTTCCTCGTGTTTTCTCTTTACTCAGGTAATAAAATGTGGTCGTAAAGTTATCCTCTCTCCACATCCCCGGGGAAACGGTTTAACTGCCAATTTAAGACCGTTATCCATGATTAATGATGTAAAACATGAAACGGTCTTATTTAGGTTAGTTAAGATGGCTTTATAATTCGTCTACCGCCGCTTCACTTCAGATTGAGGTTCGAGTTTTCTTTTCAAATATTAAGTATGTGTATAGGTATAAGGTTTTTAGTTGAAAATTGAAATATAAGATTAAATGGGGAACGGAGTGTCTTAACACTAGGTTCCCTTTGTCTATTCTCCTGTGTGCGGTATACAAAGTGAAATTTATTTAATTTATATTTTACCAACTCGCTTATTGCAAAGAACAAATTATTGAGTATATTTAATAACAAAGTTACGACCACATTTATTGGATAATGTTAAAACACGTTAAAGTCCGGAAAAGCTAAGCGAAAATATATTCAAAATATCCGCTCCAAACCCGAAAGTTTTAATGGATTTTACGATTTTTGTTTCAACCTTTTCGAAATTATTACCAAAATATGTATGTGAAGTTACCGCAACTTTTACTTGTAACGTACAAATATATTGATACTTAGCTTACAGATTCAGTAGTTTATTTGTATAAAAAGAATTTATTCCCATGAGTTTGGAAGTTATGGAAGATTATTTAGAAACAGATTGATGGACGTCGATAAGATATATCATCTTACAACTAGATACAACTAATATTTAAGGTGATATTATTAAAGATATCAATCTTTCTCATATATAAAAAATTTTATATTTTAATTGCAATGCAAAATTATTAATATTCACGAAATAAAAAGAATAACAACAACAATTATCTAAATATCATTCGCCCTACTTGCTATCAAGTGCATTGGTGACAATAAATTGGAGGGACGAGCCAGATACCAAGTTCCGCATACCGGGAATGTACGTTGAACCCACGTCTCGCCCACGCCGCTCCACTCGACATTAATCCGGCTAAATGTAAGTGCTTTATGTGCCAAATTGATATATGGATTCGATTTTCGAGGGTTTTAGCAAGGATAAAATTATTTTATTAAATAATAAAAATATAGCCGTAGCTGTGAGTCTGGATTCATTTTGAATGCATATATTAATTTTACTTTACGTAAATTTAATAGGGTATTACTTATTATTCAAAAAAATTCAAATCCAAATAAAATAAGTTAAATGGCGTGAATTATATATCGAAATGTGTTTTATTATTTTTTTTCAAAGTCTACCCTGAAAATACTGGAAATAGACAAAATCTAAACAAACACACAAATATCACTATGATTAGACTTAGTTGTTACATAAAATTCTATACCTAAACATATAATCGAAACTATTACGTACAAATCAAGAAATCCTCCATCGCAAAAGGATCTATATATATAGACGAAAACTGATTACAAGATTTTCAATTTTACTACAACTTGTATAATATATGAAGGTACTTGCAAAGTAATACATATTACAAAACTTAAACCGTTTCATCTCTGGAAGCTAAAATAGATGAAACTCATCAAACAGCATTTTATTGCTTCCTATAAGCCATAGTAGCTACTCCGAAAGCTATAAAGATGATCGACTACAAAATTAAATTAAAGCAATGGAACTTTTGTTGCGATTCTAAAGAAGACATTAACCAACAGCCAACTAACTTAAATGTAAATAGAACAAGAGTCCAGTCTCAATCGACAGAGTTGAGTTAATCAAAGTAAACAGTTAAAATTTCGTAATATAAAATTGGTGTGTCAATACAAGCTATCGTGGGTGGTTCACGCGTATCTCCTACATATAGTCCTTGTCGTATCAGGTTTGTACACCTTCGCGTTTTATAATGTTGTAATGCATTAACCAATTTCAATTAGCTAATAGACGCCTTTCATAAATGATAAGTCAAAATGAAATTATATTTTTTTACAAATACCAAGAATAGGAGATACGTTTAAAATGGTTTAAAGAAATACATCAGAAACACATTTAATTACCTTCACAACTCCTTATCCTTAAGTGAGTATTGCAAATGTTACAATACTAATCGTTTTATGTTGTTATATTTGTGAACATTAAAATGACTCAAATTCTTTTGTTTCACTTATGCAGACAATGTTATTTCAAAGCGAGGGTAAAACTCTGTAATTACTGAACAGATGAATTAACATAGCATTCAAAATGTGCATTTTTAATGCAATTAACAACGTACTACTGACTACTAGCGCAAATATCATTTATTAAACACAGACTAAAACTCAAATTTTGAAAGTGAAATAATATTATAATAGCGTGTATAATCAATACAAGAACCAGCCATTATAATTAGAAAGTTTTATTTTATTAATGTAATTATAGATTTAGAAGCTTACACAAAATATAAAGAATTCTGTAATAAAAGACAATTAATTTAAAAAAAAAACAATATAACATGAAATTAAATAAAAAGAAGTCACAGGAAATATTAAAAACCCGGCTCTGTATTAATATAGTATCTACCTACAACCATTCTGTCAACTATCTGAAACGAAAAAAAAATAGAGCGTGACTGGAAACATGATCATGTAGATTATGACCGCGATTTCATATGAATGGACCACAGAATTGAGTATAGAGAGAAGTAAAGATACGTTACTTAATATAATAATAATTTATATAATATAAGAATAAATTCAGGATAACAACTAAATATTTAATTTTAATCTCGTAGAAGAATAATATAAAATATCTCCTTAAAACTTTCAAGTATCTCAGCGTGGCCATTGTGAAACAAGTGGTACGTCTAACCAAACTATGTAATAGAAGCAACAAAGGCAACAGCGCTAGCGTGTTTTGAACATGCGAAAGTCGTTCGTCGACCTTGCGCGGCCCGCGTGCCATTCCACCCACTGTGCGCCCGCGCCGCTGCAGTTAAACAGGCCGGTGCATTCAAAACGTGAAGATAAGTATATAGTGATTTTAAGAAGTTCTTAGAAGTAACCTATATTTAATTAAGCAATTAGTTAACTTATTAATTATGTAAATGATCATTCACGTAAAATATCAAAAAATGTATTTTTCAGGGAAGTAAAACATATATTATTTGGAAATGCATTCTCTAAAAAAATATTTATAATTATAAATTTTAGTTATGTATATAATCATTATAAAAAATAATTTTGAGGCAGTCAGTGTAGTAAAATACAAATATCGATTAAAGATGACACCACTGGCGCCATAACTCGATGAGTTTCATAGCATATTTGAATGTCGGCCAAAATATGTTTTCGTGTGCTCCAGTTTTACTGTCAGAAACTTTCGCATAAATATATAGTTTTAATTGAATGCGGTGCTTATTTTTTATACTTTATCAGTCATAATTTAAAAATCAATTCTTTTAAATATTGCCGATAGTAATGAATACATGTTACAATAATATTTAATACCTATGTATAATATAAGCTAGTAAAAATAAGTTAACCTATAGTTTGCGACGATACAATACAGAAACAAAATCACACACACAAGTATCAGATGAGTCAGACGGTAATGAGTCGCATTGTTAAAACAAACACTAACAAGTGCGTTGGCGTTGGAAGTTTGATTAGACGGCTTGCGACAACTTCACAGATAGGAGCTTGTGGACTGTACTGACCTATCCATTACGACGAGGGAAAAAACGAGTAAACAATAAACATTTATTTGTGTTAATAAATAACTGTGTAGTCTTCTATTACAGTTATAGGCATAATTTAAAATTGAATTTTTCTTTTTCATTCTTAAAATGTCTTTCATTTATAGTATAAAATTTCAAGGCAAGCTAATTAAAAAAGTTATGCTGCTAACTTAAGCACTGCGAAAGTAATAAGTTTAACGTAACTTTATCATTACAGGGTTTTCTTTAACGGACCCAGTTAAATAATAGATTTTTGAAAATTGATTTTGATGGATTTTTCAAAATCTTTGATATATTAGTTTAATTTTGTTAAGAAGCTACTGTAATATTGTCAATAATGTAATATACATATGCATATACGAGAGGGAGAGTCAAACTATACCCGCCTTCAACGCGTTCCAAATCAATGTTTTCCTTAATGATAAATCAAAGTGCATGTGTACCGTACAACAGTTTGAGTCAGCAGTTAGAGGTAATTTGGAACGTTTCTAATAACAACTGTTACTAATTTAATAATGATTCATTTCTTGAAGCGTAAATTATTTGATGCATACAGATAAACCGATATTTTTTGCAATAAAAAGAACAATAACAATTATGTCAACAAATATCTAAGTATACTTGTATGTACTATAAGTTCTTTGAATACCTACTTAAGAATAATGAGTCGATTTGTGACTATTACTATTGATATCTTTTTAATGACCATAATATTATAATAAGTATTCCTATAGGTTATTTTTATCAAATTGTGTTTTTTCAGTCTAAAATACAAAGTTCCTTGTCTGATAAACGTATAAAAAATATTACTTGATTATTTTAATCTGTTTTACACTTAGTATATTAATGCGTTTATTTAAGGTTTGTAATTTTAATATAATAATAGTATTTTTAATGTAACAAATATTATAATTGTTATTCTCGTAAACGTTGTTAAGTATAAAACTTATATAATTAGACATAAATTGAATAGCTTTCTCGAACATTAATAAGTCTATATATAGCGTCATCCCAATAATGTATATATATTTAGTAGTCTAAGTTGCAGGTTTCGACATAAGAAACAATTTTAAAATTTAAATTCTACGAGACGAAAAGCTACGACGCCTCTGCTTCCGTAGATGACGCCATGCATACCTCTTGAATTTTAGTCATTAAAATTTTATGTTGCGGTGAATGCTTAATAATTTAAAATAATATTCTTTACAGATATAAATATCTCATTTACATATGAAAACTAAGCTAATTCAACATAATAGAACTATTAATATCTATTTTTTTGTAACGAAATTATTATTTATTGAAACCAGTCGTGTCGCATAGGCACAAAGTCTGACTGAAAACATGTCCTATTCTCGCCCGAGTAAATGAAATATTTAATATTTTCCCTTCTTCGCTCTTACGACGAGGCACAGCGCGGTGTTCAGTTCTACCACTCAACAGGCAATGCCTCCAGAATTCGACGAAAAATGTAGAGTCTGTACACAAGGTCTTTAGTCTGCCTACCCTGCAATCTGTGGAATCAGTGTGACGGTAGAAAAATATATTGTAGTTGTTGACAACATTCTTTGAAATGTTACTGTCATATGACATAATTATCAAACCAAGGCTCGCTTTAACCATCTACAAACAAACAGTATTTGCAATGGAGTTTAATTATCTTGTATTTATTTGCTGTGTCTAATGTGAAAGTTAATACTTAAATTGTAAACAAAGGATAAGCTGTGATTACAATTCAAGATTTAAACGTGATTTAAAAGATGTGATGTGATGAACAATCCAGGATACAAACGAATACAATGTTGAGAACAATAGATGGACAACAAAATCTATAATATGACGACACGCGGCTAAAAACTATTCAAGCATAACTGAAACGAGATCCTCGCCCCGCTCAGAAACCCGCCTGGAATATTAAACGTTTACATTTTTTGTACATAGCAGTAGCAGGTGTTTATAATGCGGTCTGTTCCCGAAATTGTAATAAAGCCGTGACGTTGTAACATCATTCACTTTGGAGTTTCGTGGGATGGCGACTTCACCGCTCAAATTATCTTTTAGTGATGAGATTTTATAACGCCCATAGTAAGATAAGATTTAAAATATATTTTTAACAGGAAAAAAATCTTTGTATATATTATTCAACAGAATTAGATAAGAATAATGACATGTTACAACATAAAGCAACATTACGAGGCACACGACAAATGACCTCGAACCTGTGACCCTGCCGCACTGTATAAACTATTGTAATGTAAATGAAATGAGCGATGCATGTATTTGTATACGAAGATTACAGTATGGCGCGCCATATGGAAAAACAACTATGCATTTTTATTTATTCTCGTAAGTTATGAACACATTGCTATTGAAATATATTCTCTATTTTAGAGTCTCTAAACATGTACTATGCAGCTCAACGCCGTATCCTGCATGGAGCAACGAAGTTCTCCCTGCGAGTTCTCCCCTTTACGCCTAAAGGCATTGCGCGTGCAGTGGCGGAACTAAACGCCGTACTTTTCCTCGACAACAGAGCGAAGAAAACAAGATATTAAATATTTCATTTCCTGGAGTGGGATCGAACCCAGAACTTGTTGTGATTACAGTCACACACTTGTGCCCCTGCGCCACAATAGGCCTAACTTATTATTGATTAGACATGCTCACTATGTATTTACCAACTATTTTAGATTATAATATAACTCATAAAAAGTAAAATTACACGATCAATTACGTAAGGAAACAAAAAATAAATATAATATATATTATCTAAATATACAGATTGTGTACACAAAATTACATGTTAACGCTCACACAAAAAAATCACGTTACCAAAACCAAATATTTCTCTTCCACATTAGATAATACTTAAACGTTAAGTAGATCTCTACACATGTTGTTTATACATATTTACGGATCACGAGTTTTCTGTTGTTCGCCCATACAAATACGTAATCGCCTTATGATCAGATTATAAATATATAAACAGTATATAATGTTATGGACAAAAACTTTTAACATATATAACGTGAGATATCTAAGTCGGTGAGTGGAGCCCTGACCTAACAGGCTGACACCGCGGTCAACCAAGCGTTCACTTTCTCACCAAGTTTTCGTTATAATAAATAATATATTTTCTCATATCTGCCTTATTTTCTATTATGCAGAATAACTTTAAGATGAAAAAAAAATATTTCGCTTATAAAATAAATAGAAAAGAAGTTTCACGCTGTATACCGCACACAACAGGGTAGGCAGAGGGAACCTCTTGTTAAGACACTCCGTTCTCTACTTTCCGCGGAATTATGGAGGCATTGCATGTTAAGTGAGGGAACTCAACGCCGCGCATCACCTCGACACCAGATCAAAGAAATGAAAATACAAATTTAAATAAATATTTCCTTACCTCGAGTGGGGATCGAACCCACAACCAGTCTATTTTGCAGCTCACTTTGTGCCCCTGCACCGCAACTGGCCTAGTAAAATATCATAATGCATATTTTTCTTGAGGGATCAAAATTAAAGACTAACTTAAAACCGTCTAAGTACACCCAGCTATTGAATACCGCCACGATAACAGAGAAAGTATTTACTTTGCGCCTTCATTTTGGATCCATTAATATTTGAAGAACTGGAAGAATGTTTTTACAGCGTTATAAAGTATAATGACGACGGCCGAAAAGATTATTTTTTAATACACTATTAAAATCTAAACTCCCCACTCTGTCACCTGTCACTGATTTCAGGTAACCAATGTCACCTTAAAACTTTTACTAACTAATAATATTCTTGTCAATCATATTTAAAGTTTTAGTGCAAGCGGACGTAAATCTACGATTTAACTTAGTGTACGGCTTAAAGAATAATATTATTACCGTGTCCATCTACAGTAGCTCCTATAGAGCTATTGAGAGATTTCTGATTGATTCAGATTATGGTAGCTTCAATGTATCTCCAATTGAATGAATTTATTTTTGTTATAATAATGTAATAATACCATGATTAATTTGTACAAATTTCATATGAATTCGTTCACACTGGGACACACTCCCTCCCGTCCCATGCACAAATATCCCATATCCCATGAATAGTAAATGGGATCATGTGACTTATTGCTATGTATGTCACCACAAAAAGAAGTCGTTTGACGATAAGTCTTCTAGTCGCGAAGTAGAGGTCCATTCATTATAATTTTATGGTGAATAATATTACTTTTTAACGGTGAATTCATATTTCACAGTTTAATTTCTTTAAGTTCTCAGAGTTTATGGAAAGTCTTGGTGAAACATCGTAAGAAAGGTGTAACAATCATTGCAAATTTTAACAGCATACTATAGGAATACATCTACAGACAGCACTAGAATTTAGCTGCAAACGTTTAAAACAAGGCAACTAAGCTGTAATTTTTCATATACAAATTACGTAGTAGTTACCATCTATTTTAAATACCATGATTTGTAAAGAAATTAACTGATACAGAAGAATTGACGTCATTTACAAGAAATATTTTTAGAGTATTGTTATCTTTAGTATTAAGCAAATTATGTTTTATACTATACAAGGCCTTCTTATAGTTAAGACTACAGTATTTTATCAATAATAAGTAAATATAGCTAAAAATCTTATAAAATTATACAAGCAAACTAGATTTTTTTTAAAATATATTTTTCTTTATAGTTATAAGTAGTACATGATTTTTCACATCTAGTCTATTTACATCCGGTAGAGTCGTTGACCTGATCGAAGAGGCACCTGCACATCAGATTAACATCTGACGCCTAACGGATGCGTTGTCAAGGTTGGGCTGTCGAGTTTCAATCAATTACTGTCCTGTGATTTCCGGTAAGAAGGGTACCACCTGGCAAAGTTCCCGCCAATTTGTACTTACAACAGTAAGCTCAATAATACAAGCAATTGAATTTCTAAACACTCTTTAATAAGATTTAAAAACAATAACAATGTAATGCCCAGAGATATTCATTCTTAAAGTAAATATACCGTCAAAACACATATAAGTATGTATAGTATCTGAAGGTTGAATTAATTATTAAATAATTTTCATGACAGCTTTTATACCAGACGATGAATATTACCAATTCACCATAACTGCACATTACTAAGCCTTCATAGGAAATTGATTTTAAACAAATACACAAGACATTGTAATGTACTGTATGAGTCAGTTCCTAATATCTGGCCTTAATTTTATTAATCGTTTTGTACAAAAGTTGTGTTTGTAAGTTCAAAGATTTGTTTGTGCTTACAACCATTAAGGCTATCAATAATGAATTACTCATAAGTACCCATTGGTTTGGAGCGAATACAAAGGGGTCGGCGCCCATTGCATTGTATAATACTTGGATAATATATACAAAATTGTTTATATGTATAAATATTTTAAGTATCGCTACGAATAAAATAAAATATCACTTATTATCTTGTTATAAAATTCGTTGTACTAAAATTTTGTAAACACACCTCAAAGTCTAATTATCATGATAAATTGTAGATTAAAATATACTTTCTCTAATCAAAAATGACCTAAAATGTTTCTCTTACTTAAATCATTTAATTTAATTATTCACGTTTCCACACACATTGCTGCATGATCATTGTAGTAATATGTATACCGGAGCGATAGAGCAAACCTTTGGTTGCATAGTGCACGCGTTGACACTAGTGTCGAATTTATGTCACTAACAAGATAGAACACGGGCAAAGGGTTGAGTAAGAAACACCTTAAGTGCAGTTCTATACATCAAGGTGTAAAATATGTGTTTTACTTGAAACGAGAACCCACTGATATTGTGTTGCCCAAAAGTATTACTTGCAATATAAAATAACAATAATAGAAAGAAATAGTTAAACTAATAACTTCACAACGAGTTTAATATATGTGGCAAAGAACCACGAAACATACGAGTACTACCTTCAGAGATGGTGGGCAGCACGTTGACGAAGTTAACAATTCCGACGCCTGTTAGCTGACTCATTCACAACAATCTATTCAGCACTTCTGGGAAACGTACGCGGACTGTATCCGCTAGGAATACAACAAAAGCCTCAATAGCGGCAGCACTCCGACATCACATAGCCCACATAGACAGATCCGCCATTTTTCGGCACTTCAGATTTGTATCATCACACACATGCGTACCGAGAGAACTGCCAGACGCGAAACCGTTACAATAAAAACGTGGTGCGGTCACTGAGCACTTTTTCTCATAAGCGAGGAGAAATGTGAACTATCACATGAGTGCGACCCAAATAGTTTTTCTTATAAGAGATGCGCGCGCGCCGTCCTCTCGCAATGAAGCGCAGGGGCCTACTGAGTACTGGACAAACGACTCGTTTGTCGATGAAACGAGTCGGCAAACGCTCGTTCACTAGTTTGCCTCTTATCTCGTGATGACAGTATATTCGCCTGGTTATTCGAGACTGCACTTACTAACTGGTTCCCGTTATATTATATCGACTTATACATAAAAACAAAGATATTCATTATAAAATTAATTAAATTAAGAGAATATGTATTTATCCTTATAACGGTAATGGAATCTAATGAAGGAGCAAAATAGATATTAATACAATACAAGTGACGCTAATAAATACGTAAAAAGTACTTTTTATACTTTTATAATAATATCTCTTATGCTAAAAATAAAAATTATATGTTATAGAGTTTGAACATACCACTCAGATTAGTACAGGATATTTGTTTATGTATTAATAATAACATTGTTTGCCTGTATCTCCAATTTAAACGAGCTGAGTCCCAGATAAACTATGTTACAGATCTCTTTAAAAGTGGACAAAATTTTAATTTAAGTCAAATATCAACATATCAAAGCAACAACTTATTTAAGGAGAATTAAAATAATAAACAGGAATGAAAACTAAATATCTAAAAACTCATTCAATTTTGTATTTAGGTAGTACCGCACACAAAACACAAATCAGCTATATTTTGAAGTCAATACAATTATCTATACAACTTGTTTTTGAACTTTTATTGGGCAGCTTTATGTGAACGATCGTAAAATTGTTTGATTTACAGACTTCAATACAAGTTAATTGGTTTGTTTTCATTGAATAAGATAACCTACATTTGTAATATTTATCTGATGACAACTTTCATATTTAAACAAGTCTATAAACAAACTATTAAATATGAAATGTTGATTATAATTGATCTAAATTTACATATATTAGTACAACAATTCATGCAAGACTCTGACTCTACATTGAACAATTTACAATCTAAATGTCGAGGCAAACTTAAACTCTCAAATTGTTTATGCTGATTGTCTATTGTAAGTTCTTCAAAAATGTCATTAAGGTTTCTAAAATCAATTTTTCTCGAAGTCAATGACTTGGTAGTTAGAATACTTCCAAAGTGGATTAACATATCTATCAATACCTATCAGGTACACTTTACAAGGAATATAGAAGGGCCAATGTGGCTGTTTTGTAGCTCTTATAGTATTTAGCTTCAAAGTATTTTTCTATACTAAAAATAACGTTTTTTAATAAATAAACAATTCACATTTAGATGCCATGTCACACTTATCATAATGAAAATAATATATACTTCTCAAACAAATAAAGTTAAAAATGCTTTGACATTATATTATATCACGTAATATTTCATCTCTACATGTATAAAAAATTAAGATAATTAAAAACGTCGTATAACTGTTATACTCGTACGTGATACTGTTTTCCGCAATGCCACTTTAGAAATTCAGGAAATCTCGAGCGCATAAAATGATGTGCATTAAAAAAAAAGTAGCGATGATAATTATATTTATCAACATTTTGCCTTTCACGAAGCAACTGCAGTTACATTCGCGCTGTGTAACTGCAATCCAATCCAATTATAATATAGTATACACCGGTTTTTTTAACGTCATTTCATTTAAAATGAAAAACGCTATCAGCGGCATAAATAATTGACATGGGAATCAATCAATATGGCCGACCGATAAATTGTACTGAATATCTAATTCAATCGATTTTAAAGCCATATAACTCCTGTGTACATAACTTATGAGACAAACTGGTTTTAAAAATAAAAAAATATATAATACTGGCAGCTATTATTTTTTTTATTTTGAATATAGAATATTTACTTGTTATTTTTTTTTATTTTTTATGGGAGAGGACAAGGCAAACGAGCGTTCGGGTCACCTGATGGTAAGTGATCACCGCCGCCCACGACCCCATGCAACACCAGAGGAGCTACAGGTGCGTTGCCAGCCTTTAAGGTGGAGATGAAGGGCACCGGGGCCCGGCATTACCTAATGCGAAACGCAGTGGCAAGGGCCACTACTTCACGCCGGTTTAAAATGCCGGGGGTGGTATTAAATCCGGTCGAGTCTGCCCATGCGAGACGTGACGTGACTCTACCACACGTACTTTAGTCGCCTCTTACGACACCGACAGTACCAGGGTGATCCTATTCTAAGCCGGGACCACACGGCTGAATTATATAATATTCATTTGTTTTTCAAATTTACATCTGTAAATTTTCTTGAAGTGGAGAGAACTAAAGAATCATTCAATATTGTTTGATAAAGCGGGCTTGCAGCGGACTAGTAGAGATTTTTCGTAAAATAAAAAAAAAGTATGTCATAATTTCTTATATTACACTATACAATGGTACAAGTAGGCATGTTTATTGCAAGATCGCCATAATAGTGATCGGTTTGTCTGATCTGAGAGGGACTTCGCTGAAGTCCATGTCGGATTCAGAAGAAACTCGTTTAACCTAGATTTTCATAGATTTTTGTCAAAAGAATGCTAAAATGTTATTTCAATAGCCCAATGCCAATCCCATTCAAAAGATAATAACGAATTTAAAAATGTCAGTCTAAAGAAAATCAACCCAATCTTAAAATGAATGTCCTTGACTGACAGACATATCCAGAAAATAAGAAACTCTTTAAAGGTATCGCTTTGCTCTTTTGAGGAATGGAACCCTGAAAACAATTTAAATAGTGAACTGGCACTCTTACAGGCAAATTGACCAAGTTTAGATCAAAGATGTCACACGAGGAAAATTCTCGATAGATAGGTAAATTTATACACTAGTTGTATAATCATAATCATGAAGTATCGCAATTTCAAGAAAAATTATTCAAGGTATTACTTTTCAAAGAAATCTGACAACTTTTAATAATTACCAATCTTCAATTATTATTATAGATACATACATATTACATATACATTATGTTATATATATATATATAATATTCAGACCTAAACAAACCATTATCACATACTGAGGTTAAAGTTACTTCGTAATTATACGCGCATTGCGAGTCTAATTTTAGAATATAAGGAAATGTGTTGGTTGTATGATTTATATCATTACATTTTATATATACAACTGAGTTACAACATGTTATAGCTTTAGTAATATTCAAAATGTATAT
>JBAIZZ010000637.1:0-16839 GCA_037355905.1 Heliconius aoede | reverse complement strand
ATACTGTAAACTAATAATGTTAACTATGACCTTAGTGTTAAGACACCCCCGAATTTGAATGTAAAGTGGCGGAACTCAACGTAGCGTTTTGCACCGACACCAGAGTGAAAAATTGAAAATATGAAATATTTAATTTGCTCGATTAGAAATCAAACCCACTGCCTATTAATTTACAGTCACACGGTTATATCTATGCACCACGACTGGTCTTCGATTTTTAAAAATATAAATCAAATATCCCTTCATTTCTAAATTGTAAAATTTATTATATTTTATATAATTTGCTGATGAATATATCTGTAGGTATCTAAAAAATATTTTTACAGATCTATAAAAATGTCGAAAGCTCTCATATTTTTCTCAATTTTTATCTGCGCGCTTGTGGTGGAATCAAGACCGTCGAGGTATTTTTTTATTTACTTTTAAGGTACCAATATTTCTTTTAAATGTATAAATGTTAAGACTAAAGTTTATATATGTAGTTGTAGATGTGAATTAAAATAACAGATACTTAATACTAATATAATAATTAGTTTAAAGTCTAAACTGTCAATATATTTTCATTTGAAACAAAACAAACACTTATGTAATTTTTTATTGTATAACCCAGTCGCGAAGCTGAAAAAAAAAACATTTTAATAATATTATAATAATACAGTCCTTTCTTTCAGTAATGTAGACATCGCTACTACTACTAAAGAGGTACGTCTTAACAATATATTATGTTTACTTTAATTTAACAATACCTCCACAAGTTCCTGAGAAAGAGGGTGTCGACAGACGGACGGACTGACGGACCACAAAGTGATCCTATAAAGGTTTCATATTTTCCTTTCGAGGTACGCAACTCTAAAAAAAAATTGTTTTACAGTAAAAACAGTTTGATATACGATTTAATAACAAAAATCGATTAATTTACTATTTAAATTGTAGAAGCAAAATTTTCAAATGTAAAATTATTATAATAAATTTACATATTATGTAGTATATTTGACAAATAAGTTACCTTTTTTCAGATTATTTCCAGAACAAGACGGGATGCTGAAGGTATCCTCAATTCTATCTCGGGTCTAGTTGGAAATATTTTGGTAAGCAAATATTTTGGTGTATTAAAATTTAGATATCAATAGTCAATCTTTGAGGCCATTCGTGGCGCAGGAGCACAGGTGTTTGTCTGTAAATGTGAGTGGGTGTGGGTTCGATCCCAACTTTTAATGTGTCGAATTCGGGTCTAAATGTAAAGTATGTAGTGTGTTTACCACCAACAAGGATAGACATCCTTGTTAACCTTGTAATGTAATTTCTTGAACAGTAATATTAAGCCATCATGGTGTTCCTGTACTAAAGGACTCAGGGAATGATTGATGATATATTAAATCATTTTCATTTGTCCATATAGAGTCCATCACCATGTCTCAGGAATACAGTGGAGAACGAAGTGAAATAAGTTAAAATGCGACTAAGCTTCGTCTTATCAGTTTAAGTTTTCCATATGTAAATATGATTTTTTTTTCACAGCACGAAAACTGGGTGGGCATAGAACGTGTCAAGGCCTCAAGTAAACCAACCAAGAATATATACATTGGAAACGGACGAAATAATCGTAATAAAGTGTACATAAACCGTCGTCGCGACGAATACGACGAATACGACGAATATGAGAAATAACTTTGAATGTTTAGTATTAAGTATTAAGAAAATGCTTTTCTATGTAATAAATATTATATAACAATATTTAAATTAGAATATTTACTACCTAGTTATGTACTCACACGAATCATCCGCTGGCTCAGCGAGACTTACGAAATATTCGCCATTAACGCAATAATGTTGATATTAAATATAAAATTTCAATATACACGTTTTTAGCTTTAAGATCATTATTGTTCATATCTTCAAATCGATTGGACGTAATAAATTAGTTTTAAATAAAAATTGGAGTCCAAATTCGGCCAAAAATCGCGAATAGAGTCCGAAATAGACTTAGGGTATCCACGAACCGAAGTTGAACAAGACGATGGGATCAGCGATTGATTTGTGAGTAAAATTCTTCTTAAATTCTTACTTTTTTTTATATTCCCATATTCTATTGATTTTCTCCTTATTTTCGGATTGAACATGTCGCTATGTAACGTATCTGGCCTTAACGTAAAACTTTATTAAAACAGTCGTTCTAAGAAATGTATTGTCCTGCATCGGAATCTGCAATCGGCAACATAATTAAAATATTTTAATATTAATAATTATTATGTTTACATAGAAAAAAATACAGAATTGATGAACTATAAATCGATCGTAGTTGTTTTTATTTTTATATATAATTATATAAAACTATGGATTTTATTGTCTTATTTATTTTTATTGTATAATTTTATTTTAATGTGCGATATTTGTATTTTTGTGTATCTTTAATTAGTTAAAAATAATAAGTAATTGATTTAAGACTTCAGAGCAGAGCAGATAATTAATTATTTTTCCTTTAGCGTCAAGTGTCACAGTAGCAATGGAATCGAATAGAAGTTGAAATATAGTAATTATAAATGAATTTACCCAGTCCGCTACAACGAATGAATAGCAATTACTCACTGTCTCGCGTATAGGAATCAGAGCCGCCCACAGGCTTAAAGTAATTAAATGTTATTGATATTTTTTTTACAATGTTTAATTTGGCATATGTTTTATTTAAATATGCTGAAAACTAGAATGTCAGAAATTTTAAGCGATGTTCTGTTGTTCTTGGCACAGTCTTTATGTTCTATCATAAATAGAGAGAGAGAGAGAGCCAATAGTAGAATAGTACGGCGAGACTTTCGTTATTTTTATAAAGCCTGAAAGTTTCTGTGCGCTTACAATCAACACCGGTAAGAACTATTTGGGAAAATGGATCTTGGGTGTTGGTTACATTGATATTTATTAAGCAACTAAAAAGCAAAAAGTAACAACTTTTGTTAAATTACAAAGATATTTTTTTTATATTTTCTTGGAAATAATATTACAAATGACGTCATCCATTGCCAGACATTTAGCTTAGCTAAGTCTTGCCTTATAAGGCATTATAATGAGGACTTCGTCAATTTAAATTTAGTATTCTTACTCGATACATCAAAAGAATGCTTCACATCAGTAAGAATAAGTGTATCGGGTACTAGGAAGCAAGTGTTTTAAAAAACTAGATCGTTCAAAGAAATTTATTTTTTATCATTTAAGCTTGACTTGAGTAAGTAAGCAAAAGCTCTAATTTTCTTATAAAATTAAACGTAACAATTAAAACTTGAGTTCTGCCACTCAACACGCAATGTCTCCAGAATTCGGCAGAAAGTGGGGAACGGAGTGTCTGAACACCGAGGTCCCCTCTGCCTACCCTGCTGTGTACGGGATACACAGCAGGGATCCTGTGGGAATCGAACTCAAAACCTGTTGCGTTTACAATCACTTCTGTGCCACTACTAACCTCTTACTCGTAACTTAGAACTTAAATATAACATATGTATTCTAAGTTCAAGAGACTCTTTCAACAACTAATTTTCAGACTCTGCACCGCTGTGGCTACAGTGTACTATAAATTTCAATAAGCGTTATGAAGTTAAAAATATGGTAATAAAGATAAATGATACTATTCATTACGTTACCGAATTAATTGTCTGGAGCACCTCTCTTTTTTTTTTAATTTTAATTAAACATGGACCAAAGCCTGCGCTTAGTGGTTGTTTCATTAAAGTTTATGCATCTAGCTATTATAAGCAAATTTTGTAAGCAAAATAATGTTATCTGAGCTTTTAAAATTGTAGCTTTAGCAGATTCTTCTATAGTATATAAAAGTTTTTTTTCAGCTTCACGCTCTAACCCGCGTGTAGCAGGGAAGGCAGAGAGAGCGTAAAGATACTCCATTTTCCGCTGACGGAATTCATCGCTGCGCTTTTGCATTAACACTATAACGAAGATAAATTAAACATTTAATTTCATTCATTTCATGTAATTTTTGCAGGTACAAGTTTGTGACGCTGCGCCATGACTGGCCTCCAAATAAGTTTTTCTAGTAACAATATAATGTTTTTAGTCGAAAAAAATAAATAAATGTATATTATATGATATAATTAGCTTCACGTTGAATTAGAATATGTTTTATGCGTGAAAAGGGGGCGATTTAATGTTGCATTATGTCTTATCAAATCTAAGTAAATGTAAGTAAATAATGCCTTTTCTTTATATATTCCCTTATTCAAATATTGGTCAGAGTATAAACGCTTGTGTTAAACGTTCTTAAATATTATAATTGACCCGACACTTTAAACAATAGGTCTCACAGTACAAGGGATTACTTGCTTAAGCTAGTTTGTATAGGATTTAATTGAATTTAACAATTATCGGTACCTACGTAACAATGTGTTTGTATAGAATTAGACTGGATTACGAATACGTATGTAACGCGATCGATGGATTAAACATGGTCTATGGACATAGAACCTCAGTAGTGCTATATTAGCCGAGCTGTATTCATGAATACAGCTCCATAGCAGGTTTTTTGTATATTGTAATATCTCAAAAGAATCGGCTTATAAATCTTGGAAGTAACAGAGAAATAAAATTTGTTTTAAAATAAGCTAATTTTTTATTAAATTTGAAATGGAAATAAATATCCAAAGATCATAAAGTCTTTCTTTTATGGATACCACGAAAATAGAATGGAAAATTTCTATGCAATGGTAAATTTTGTTTCACAAGTACATTTAAATAAGGTATCGTTAATGTGGCAAACGTGTGAATATAAGTTTTGAAAATAAAATATAGTGCGCGGTAATAACAGTAACATTTATATTTACAGTACGCGCAAAGAGCCGTGGTCACGCTGAAGTTAGACGTAGATGGCTATGGAAGCCGGACTGGAAAGGACACAGTAGATTGTTGTTTGAGACAACGGAGTAAAGCTGGATATTGACTAAAGATTCGAGGACCTTGGATAGAACAGGGAGGAGTAATCAGCGACATTGGAGGGATTTGATGTTTTGACAATCGTCCTCTGATACAATTTTAAAAGAAAAGGGAAGGGAGTCTGGTAGTTCGACATGGGACAACAAAAATAATTGTTTCAGATTGTACTATGGGATATATATTCAATGGTGGAGATGTGAAAAAAATCAAGAGTATTAAGATCTAGTAAAACTAATTCTGAATAGTTTAATAACCAACCATATGTAATATTTAATAACCAACAAAGAAATTATAAAATCCAAAAAGTTTTAATTATAGCAGATTGTGTATTCTTCCTTATGAGGGGGTGGCGGCTAGACTAGCATTATATACTCGAGAACGGTAAAGGTCATGGGTTCATTACCTGCCGAAAATGCTGAGATAGAAACGTAGGTTAGAATGGCATCCGTTATCGATAGATATTTGTCTATGTCACACTATCTAAGTATCTAAATCACACGAATAGATGAGGTTTGCGAGTTCAGACCCTACGCGAAAAGAGATGTTTGAACAGTTATTAATATGCGTGTTTTGACGCCAGTTCTATTGAAACGAATATTGAGTTAAGTATCTTTAAAACGTTAATCGCTTCCGATTTCTAAAAATATTCTGTTTTTTTCTGTCACACAAACCGCTTATGTCAGACGGAGAGGAGGAGGACAAAGGGAATCAAGTTTTAAAACACTCCGTTCTCCCCATTCCGTCAAATTTTCAAAATATTCGAAACTCAACTCATTCGATTAAGTGAAATTAAAAATTTATTAAATTAAAAAAATAAACAACCAGTTTTTGTGTTGAAAAAATAAAGAAGGGATAAATACGATAGTATATATCGTATCGAACATATTGTAATCCTTTAAAAAATCTAAAGAAACCTCGGCGACAAGATAAATCTTTTTATTATAATGTAGATAATATTTCGTATTAATTTTAATACTTTTAAATACTCATTTTACGTTGATAATGTTTTCTTGTATCAACATTTTTCTTTGATTACGTTTACGTAGTATTTTTGTTAGTTTGAAATATTTAGGTATTTTCCCTAATATTAAAAAATCCCTAAGTTACTTTCACTTATTTTGTTTGTTCATTTCAATTATTCAGATATTTTTTCTCATAATAAATCTCCACTTATTATTCTTTTTCAGATTTTTTTATCATAAAGGCTTATATTTTCTTACTAATTCTATTGAAAATGGAGAAAAAAATCGTAATTAATATATATTTAATAAATATTCGTATAGTTCAAGCGGGCAAAGTCGCGCGTGTTTGTAAAATTAACAAATAAATTGAGGGAACTCTTTAAAGAAGATAAAAATATTTTGTTTAATAATATAATATATAATAATAATTCAAGAATAGTCAAGCAAGAAATTCATATATATGAAACTATGTGTACTAATTTCGTAGCTGTTCGTAGAACTTTAAGATATCCCATTCCTCACGATTTATTATAGTAAGGAAAAACTAACTAAACTTTTTATCTTTTCTCTTATTCTCTCTCTTTAACTATGTTACTTGGCGCCTACCTTGACGGCATCAGGTTGAATGATACGTTAGTTGTATATTAAGTGAATGAACATGAAGATTACTTTAAACAAATGGTTGTGTTAATTTTGTATAATATTTTAAAGTAATATAATTTTTGTTTGAAGTATAAATAATATGATCGAATTGGTGGGTTTGATTCAAACTTATAGAAATTAAAATGTTATGTGTTAATATTTTTGTTCGTCACTTTTGTACCAAGACAAAAACGCGGACGATGTAAGAAGTGAAGAGAGTATCTTTACACTAGATTCCCTCTAACTATCTTGCTGTATGCGGGATACAGCGTGAAACTGTGAACAGTTATTCGAATATTTTTATTGAATGTACGTGTAGATCTTCAATTTATTTCAATAAGTCATCTAATCAACAAGTTAAAAGTCATTAAAATGCATACAAGACTCTTTTATGAGACATTCTAAAATAGATTGCTATCGATTTTCTTGTGAGGAAGGTTTTATATGGGATATTAAAACTACGTTGTAACGAATAATTATAATTATTGTGACAACTACTCCATTTAAAATCTAATAAATAAATAGCATTACAAATGTGAATAAGAAAAAATATTTAATATATTATTGTCAGCAAAAAAATATTAAACTGATATATTCTGTCGCCGAGAGTTGTTTAATTTTTTTAAATTGTTACAATATATTCGTTACAATATATTATTTTTGTCGTTCTGCTCTATATCTGTATTTTACGACTTTGATATCATCTAAAATATCCATTTCTGTGATATGCTGTGAAAACCAATTGCAATCTGTACTTGTAAAGCGCACAATATATCTAAAATATTTAATAGGATAAGAAATAATATTGTAATGTTGAAAATAGTTTCCCAATTATTATTCCTTTGTTTTTAAACACAAAAATGGTCACTGGGTTATCGTTCATAACCAAATAACGATAACAATGAACGCCATCGAAATGCAAGCAGAAATAGTTGAATAGATTTCTATTCAAGTAGATACATACAAGCAGATAGATACAAAAAATTCAATTTATTTCGTACTAATAAAAGTCCACGATAATGTATCTCTTATAAATAATTCTAATAAATATAAATGAAGAGTCTGTTTGTGATCACAAAATTTTATTTTAGGTTATTTAACATGATACACAATCACAAAACTGTGTGGGTGTCTTTCTATTTACCCGAGCTAATGTCCCGAAAAGCTGAACTCATTTCTTCACTCTTTTACACTTTCAGTGACCGATAGATGGGGGTAATGGACCAACACATAAGCTTTTTTCCCGGAATTTCCACGAGATGAAGATTTACTCGGGAAAAACGTATTTACACGTTTTCCGTGCGCGCGTATGTACGCGCTACTATCTATGTAGATATCTAGTCTATCAAATAACTCAATATTTTTCTATATTAATACAATAATTTTTGCGAGCAATATGAAATATAATCTCAAAAGTGTAATACTACGATTTATTAACTGTATAAATAATAAAGTAAATTAAATAACATTAAATAATAAGTAGCGGGCGATGCCATGTAGTTTTCAAATTTCTTTCTAAACAAGTACTACCTATAGATACTAATCGAAGCTGCCAAACTTTATAGTTCTAGATTAATCGGAAATACTCTATGAATTTTGATTCCTTTCCTGCCGAAATACGCATTTTTCGCAATATAAACGATAAAAATATTTTTTTTTAAAAGATTAATATAGGCAAATGGTCTTACCTGACAGACAGACATACATGCAGATACACGAATGGATAACAGAGTAATCTTACAAGGCTTCCTTTTTTCCTTAAAAAGTATGGGAACCCTAAAAAGGGGCAACAAAAAATACAGTAGCATTATTTCTTAAGAATACTTTTCTTTCTTAAGTAATATATATTTATATCAACAATAAATAGTAATTATAACAAACAAGCAACTCAATACAAATATAGATATATGAAGAGTGAGTATTTGACGTTTAATATATTTTGTATTATAAAAATTATATCCAAATACAAATCAAGTTTTTCTATGTTGCACGTAACCTGGGTAACTTTAATTAATTGTAAAAAAAAATTTAAATTCTTTGGGAATTTCCAATTTATATAAGGGTTAAATAGCCAAGAGTTTATCAAAATGACACATTATTCTGGTTGTGACATGATTTGTTGGTTTGATAACAGATTGTTTATTACTATATATAATTAACTAATAAGATGTTCCTACTCTGTAGAGAAACATGAAAATTATGAAATAAAATATATTAAATTTCATTTATTTAAATACATTTAGCCATTTCTAAAATTATAGAACACAAATATTAAACTATTATATGTACAGATTACTTAACAAAAACTATTCCGTGGGAAGTGCAAAGTGTCTGAGGCAAGAACAAACAACAACAACAACAGATTGTTTAGTAATTATATTATAATTTATAAATAATATCGCTTCTCGTCACGAGTTAGTTTCTTCTTAAAAACAGAAGAAATGACACGTTTATTTTTGCTTTTACTGCTTTTTGGCGTTATTCAGTGTCGGTTCACCCAAAGAATCGAACCTCGGCGCCCTCACCGACCGTTTAACGCTAACGGTGCGCGACCTATGACATGGGTGTACTCGCCAGGATATAGCGAGGAAGATGATGAAGACAGTAAAGAAGATTTTAATGATTTGTTCGCTGATATAGTTGAGCCATTCATAGAAGCTGACGTACAAAGACGACAATATGGCATTAAAGATTACAATGCTGTCGATTTGTACACTCCTGATGGGTATAAGCGAATCTATCCATTCGATGATTGTGATGAACATTCATTGGAAGTGCAGATCAGACATCGTGTAATGAAAGTACGAGCTCGATGCCGACAGCGTGGCTGCAAGCTGAAGGACATCGTCGTGTTACCGGACAAATTGCA
This sequence comes from Heliconius aoede, assembly GCA_037355905.1. NCBI lineage: Eukaryota > Metazoa > Arthropoda > Insecta > Lepidoptera > Nymphalidae > Heliconius > Heliconius aoede. The sequence goes on along the minus strand of JBAIZZ010000637.1, from coordinate 7,437 downwards.
GACTGGACTTGTAACTTATTACGTGGACCATAAAACGTCCAAACTTATCATAACCATACCTTTTGTTAACGATAGTGTGCAATTGGACTGTGATGAATTATATCCGCCTATTGATATGGTACCGTATTTGAGATAAGTATAATATATACATAATTATATATTTTTTTATATCATCTATATTTTATTATTCATTTATTAGTCTATAATGGCTTGTAATTTTGAATTAAATTTTGAGTAGTAAATTCTAACTATGTGTTTGTCTGACTGTCATATGTAAAAAAAATTGTTATATAAGTTTCATTTAATATTAATAAGAAAAAAAAATATGTATAAAAATAATGGAAAATATGAATGAACATAAAGATGATAATGTCTTGTATAACAATTGTCTATTGTACACAGTGTTTTTTTTATAATTTCTTTGTATGAAAATACAATTATTATATATTTTCAAATCTGTAGTTTCAATATTACATAACTATTTTTATAATATAAGAAACATAAAGAAATTTAGTTTCCTTTTTATAGAAAACGTATAATAACTTCACTTTTTCCCGCGCCTCTTGAAAACCTCAAGTCTGGCCACGTATACGTTCAATGATCAATTCGAAGGTTATTGGGTACAAATATCCTGATATTGTAAAGCTATCCCAGCACAGGCTTTGAATTGGCTGACGCACGTGGGTGGTGGGTAATAAAAATTTTCACACGAAAGAATGTATCTATTGCGTTACATTTGTATATTTATTCTGAAATTTTTAGGGTCAAGGTCAAATAAAACAACAATCTTATCGCCAATTTGGCGTTACACATTTTATTTCTTCGTTTGCACAATATCGAAAGAAAAACTACTACATTTTATATATCATATTACATAGTTATTAATAATTCATTACAATATTGAGTGTATTATATAGATAAAGATATAATTATATTTTTAGATATATTTTTATCTATCACTTGTATCATATTATGTTATCTTATATTTGTAAATAGTGTTGAATATTTTTTTTGATATTGGTGTTATATCACAATGGTAATATAAAAAGTTTATAATATATTATATATATGTATATATATATAATAAGTCAAGTAAACAATTCATATTTTTAAATAACTTGAATGTATTTATATTGTAAGTAATCTTGACAAAGGGAAAGCATTAAATGATTCTTATTGACTATAAAAGACAATACGCATATACTCCTAAATACAAAAATACTGGAATTTCGATATAATTACAAATTATTTGAGTTATAAATGCAATAGTTTATAATATAAGTATAATATATTTTTTTTATAATACAATGATATATTTTTTTAAATTCTTAAACAGTAAAATGTTATAGGTTATTTAATGTAGCGTTCATAAAATACAAATCATGTCAGAGTTGTGGATATCTGTACATATTTAGAACAAATCGTAGGTATTATTAGTATGTCTTTTTACTTTTACTTCCTTTCTTACTTACTTACTTTCGTACTTTTTTTCTAAATAATATCTACGTAGAGAATAGTACTATGGAACTCGTTCCCCTGTCGTTTATCAGTCAAACTGAGAGACGAACTCACAACCATTCCGTTTACAGTCAGTTAATCACGTCGTCATATTGCTTTCTATGTGTTTCTATTATTATATATTTTTTCTCTTTCTACTGAATCTCAATATTTGGGTATGGCTAACAGTTACATGTTATCTTAATTATTTGAATATTTATTTCAAACATATTTTAAGCCAAAATTGAGTATCAATTTCGCAAAGAAAATTATTTAATTAACATAAAATTTTGTATTGAAGTTACGTTAAAAATAATACTTTTAAAGGGTCCTTAAAAAAATTAAATTATACATTTTTATATGAAATTTTATAATAATATTTTAAGAATACGTAGCGTAGTGAGACAGTTTTAGATTAAGAACTGTTGTGAATTTGATATTCAATCAAAGGAATATTTTTCGTCAGCTTTATAAAAGCTTTCAAGGGTGGAGAACTGAGTGCTTCAATACACGTATTATATCATTCTGTTAATCAGGGAAAACGTGAAGCTACACAGAACCTAATTATGTTACTATTTGAAGAAAGGTTTTACATTGTAAGCTTTATTTTATATTTAATACAATATGAAATCAATCATAATATAATAGTTTAATATTTCGTTCGTAGTGTCCAATTTCTTGAACAATCAAGTAAGTTATTTATATGTATGAAACTTTGTGTAGTAATTTTGTAGCTGTTCGTAGAACTTTAAGATGTCATGTGAAATTAAATGAGATGCACTTGTGTACGTGATATTCTCACTCGTATATGATAATAAAAGATTTCTATTTGAACCATTTTACCTTCATTATAGTAAGTAAAAAGCTAAATAACTATACTGCAAAGATTTTATATTAAATTTATGTAGTCTTAGTTAATATTGTAGTGATAGTCTTATTACTTCACATATAGCAATAGAAACCGATATATATATATACTATATATATTTTAAATAAAATATATTTTATAAGATTATAAAATCTCAGTTATTTAGATGAAATTTAAATTCTGTTAGGATTATATGAACATGAAGATTACTTTAGACAAATGTTGATATATATTTGTATATAATATTTTAAAGTAATGCTATTTTTTTCAAAGTATTTAAGAATATACTCGATATACTGGTGGGTTCGATTCGTATTCATAGAAATGAAAATATTATTTATTAATATTTTCATTCACGCTTTGGTATCAAGGACAGAACGCGGTGTTGAGTTCCGCCAGTTAATACACAATGCTTCGAAAGTTAGCGAAGAACGATGTAAGAAGGGAACAGAGAATACAATTATATTATTATAATATATTTATCAAATGTACGTCTTCTAAATCTTTAATTTATTCCAGTTCTAATCAGCAAGTGAAGAGCCATTAAAATGCATACAACAGTCTTTTATGAGCCATTCTGAAATAGATTGCTATCGATTTTCTTGTGAGATTGCTTTTATATAGAAGCTACGCTGTAACATATATTAAATGAGATATCTGTAATAAATATTAAAAAATTATATCTATACTGTATTAATTACTAGCCTACCTGGGCGGCTTCGCCCGTTTGAAATATAGGAGTGTTCATTAAATATGTTTATGAAATTATTTTCAGTTTAGGGGATGAATTCTAAAAATGTAACGTAAAAAAATATTTTAAAAAATCCATTTTAAAATATGTACATATATCCATAATATATAATATGCGTTATCCGTAGTCGTGCGAAAGTTAATTTGTAAGTGGATGCCATTGCTGGACCTGTTCCATGGGGCTGGATATAGCGGAGTTCCAATGCTGTAGGGCTCGACCTCGGGTGAACATATACGATCCTAGCACGAACTTACCTAGTAGACGATCTGAAATAAAATGAATTTTAATTAAAATAATTTATTAAATGCTAAATCTTTTAAATTATATGGCTTAAAGTAAGAGTAGCTTAAAGTAGCTTTAACAAGTACAAGTAACAAGTTTATAACACTTTTTATAACAAGTGAATACACTTCCTATTTCTACCAGCAAGATGTGACACAATTTCCAAAAACATGTTATTTATTTATAGAGAAATTTCTAGAGAGGACAAGAAGGTTAAAAGCCATAGGCTCGAGGGACGCCCACATGGGACCTACTCGAGTTAGTAAAGTGAGTGATTTATTCATAGTGTTACGCGACACGCATGGTTTGCAAATAAATATATTTTTTTTAGTATAGGAAAAAAATACATAATTAGCCATTGTTGAATGTGATAAATCTCGTTATAAGAATGAAATCTTCCTAGAATCACTAAGATTTAGAAAACTAGAATACGAAACTAGAATAGAATAAGATACGTGTTATAAACTGTTCCACATTTTGGTATTTCTCTCCTTTATCTGTAGTTTTAAAAACAATATTTTATAATAGTTATTACATTATTTGTAATTTTAGTATATACTTATTATAACATAAGATAGATAGAAGTGTTATTTATTTCTTGCCAGTACTGAACATGGGTCTAATTTTTTTTGTGCCAATTTTAATATAAAACGTACACGATCCAAAAATTATTTGTCTGTTCAACAATGTATTCTTAAATGAATAATGTAACTTCGAAGCGTTAAATTGTATATTAATTTGCTCGTCGTAACGACGTCTCAAAATATATATTCAATTAAAATATTCCTAGTTTATTAAAGAAAAGACTCATTGAAATTCCGAGGCCGTCGTGGACCAGGAACACAAGAGTGTGACTGTAACGCGAAGGTTGTGGGTTTGATCCCACTCGATAGAATTAATTATTTTTTATTTATATTTTCATTTCTTCGCTGGCATTGGTACCAAGGCAAAAGCTCGGCGTTGAGTTCCGCCACTCAATATTTAATGCCTTAAAAAAATCGGCGGAAAGTGGAGAACGGAGCGTCTTAACACTAGCTTCCATATGCGTGCTACCCTGCTAAGTGCAGAATACAGCGTAAAGCTGATTTATTTTCTTTGATTTTAAACTGAAAAAGTCAAAATCATTACAAACAAGCTATTTTGAATTATTTTAACGTCATTAATATATTCCAAATGACGTATTTAATACAAAGATATCGCAAACAAACGGCAAACAGTGAGGCAGAGACAATGCTCTTGAAATAGCAGTCTGACACAGTTTTCGTATCTGTAACAATCGATTGCTTAACTAACAACTATTTTGGCACCAAACTTGATTCAATATTCTGATATAAATGTGTCGACAGTATGGTGATATACCGAATAAAAATGTGATAGTATTCAAATTTCATGTGTTTACATTAAATTAATAGTAAACTGATATTTTTAGTTAATAGAATGTCATACAGACAGTGTTATGTGAGATATAGGTGTTGGATGATGTTTTAGCATACAGCACGATAGGCAGAGAGAGGGTTTGCAATTTTAAGACACTCCGTTCCCCACTTTCCGTCGAATTCTGTAGGCGTCGCATGTTGAGTGATGGAACTCAATGCCGCGGTTCGCTTCGACCCCAGAGCGAATCTAAAAAAAACTACAGATAATTTTGTTACAAATGTCATAATATATTTCACGTACATAATAATGTTAGTCTCAATAAAGATGAAAAGCGGAGACGAATCTGACGATAAAAGATTTGTCATACTTTTGATTATTTTCATCGCGCAACAGCTCAGAAGGCCACGATTCGTCAACCGTACTGTACCTACTATCTTTATAATCCTGGCTTACTTTTGTATCCAATATTACAGTACAGGCCTATTTAAAATTTAATTATTCTAATTGAATCATATTAAACGAATTTAAATATAACTTCAAGTGAAAGATTGTTTACTTAACTTATGAAATATAATAAAGTTGAAATTATTTGAGTTAGTATATTATACATTTTTATCTGTTATAATATGAAAATGTATATAACTAGAATAACGATATATAGATATAAAAATAACGATTATTTTAACGACAAATTTTTAGGCGTTGCGTGTTGAACGGCGGTTCAAAACGCCGCGCTTTGCCTCGTTATTAGAGTGAGGAAATGAAAATTCATTGAGTGAGTCATTTGTTTAAAGAGAAATTAATTTCCTCGGTCGGGGATCGAACCTACATCCGTAGCGCTTACATTCGCAATGTCGTTATATTTAATAAGTGTTTAGGCTTACAGATAAACGTTGTCTCACAGTGACGCATGAGATAAAATTTTATTGTAACTCATAAGATTTATGAATCATGGCACATGATTATACCTAAAGTAATATATTTAGTACTACGATATCTTTTCATTTGTTTTATTTTATAGTTCTTAGAAATTTTAAAAATAATAAAAGAGCAATAAAAGTGCACAATAATTATTTCAAATTAAATTTTTATTATAATTTTTGTTTTATTGCTATCGTTTTGTTTGTAGGTTTGTATATATATATATAAATTTATCCTATACGTCGATAAGAGTAAAATAGATTAATTTCATAACAGGAAATATATTTTGCTGATATTCACGCTGTAACCCGCACATAATGCGGTACGCAGAGAATTCGGAAACCTAGTATTAAAACACAATTTTCCCATTAAGACTCTTTTTTTCTCTACTTTTCCCGAATTTTGGAATGTCAGATATTTCATTTCCTCGAGTGGGATCGAAAACACAACCCGTCGCGCTTGCTCTATTGCACCATGACTAACTGAAATAATTTTATAAGTTTAAAAAAATACCAATCCATTAATGATAATATTTGAAATATTTCTTTTTAAAATAAATAGCTTTACAAAATAAAAGATCCTCAATACCTTTGGCATACACGGAGTGTGGTTGCAGTACTTGTACCGTGACGCTGGTTGTGTGCAGCTCATCAGCTCGCAGTCTGAAGTGGAAGCATTCGGAGAGTAGGGCGGCGCCTTGTTCTGTGACGTCGACGGCTGCGGTGCGACGCGCGCGTACTCCACGGCAAGCACGCTCTTGGGTGACGCGGGCTATCACTTCGCGTCGTGCTGATGATGGATCCAGCTGAGGATATTAATTTTTTGTAATGGATTGTTTTTGGAATGCTGACTGATAAAGCTTCATTCGTGAAAATAATATAAGTTTTGAAGCTAAATAATACAAAAAAATATTGTGTGAAAACGAAAAAGGGTAGGCAGAGGGAACTTAGTGTTAAGACACACTACGCTCCACTTTCCGCTGCATTTTTCGAGGCATTGCGTGTTGAATGGAAATTTTAATTTATTTCCTCGAGTGAGGCTCGAACCCAAAACTGATACGTTACAGTCACACCCTGGTCTCCCTGCGCCACTACAGTTGGTTATGGTTTTTATGCTCAGGAAGCTAAAGGGGTAGCCTCTCGCTGGGAGCATTTATCAAGATTTTATGTAGACCGAATTTCCAATAAAATATTATAGTAAATATGGCTCATATGGCTTATAAATCGCGTGACATTAGTCGCGTATATCGCATAGTGACATTATCATATAAAATTACGTTAGCAAATTGTACATATAACTTATTAGAAGCAAACAGTATTTAATGGCATAATGTTAAATAAATTGCATGGCATATAATCTATAATATATAAATATATTTTTACAAATTTACGTTAATGTAATTTAATATGAAAGTCTCTAAACATTTTGTATCATAGTTTGATATGATTTTTTAAAACATTTACAAAATAATAGTCTGAAAAAGGTAAAATACCTTTAATCCTCGCGCCTCAATCACTGTCACAGTAAGTCGATGCAAATTTTCATTATACAGCAGCGAAACCTGGATTTCACCCAAATCTGATGTCGGATCCTGTACTTCCTGTCATAAATATATAACGGTTAGTTATATATGATTAATAACAACGCAGATATATATATATATATACGGACGGCTTTAAAGCAGATGTAAAAGAAAATAATTGTTAATTATTTATCATATTTCACCTAGTAGGGAAATATA
>JBAIZZ010000636.1:0-16855 GCA_037355905.1 Heliconius aoede | reverse complement strand
TACTATAATTATAAAAAAAGAGTTATTTTATTACATTTATTTTATTTATATCATAATAGACATCTAGTATATTACTTCGAAACTATCCCACGAGGCTCAAAAAAATAGCATTGATGGTGGGCACTGCCCAGTACACCAGTGAAGTGTGGTTCGTGGTTGTAAATTAGGTATTGGTTTTCTTCAGATGCACTCTCAAAAGAATAGCCGCTCTTTCTGCATTCCTTTACGAAAAAATCCATGAAATAGCGGTTAGCTTTTACAGCTTCTAAGGAATGCGGATAGTTCTTCGATTTCTTCCATTCGAAAGAGTTCTTTTCTGGGTGAAATTGAACTCCGTAGAAAGGATACCTAAAATAATCTCTAAGCATTAATATTTATTCGTTTAATTTTAAGATCTTAACTTGTCCTCCGTTGAGGCTATAGAATATATGCTTTAATTTCCTTTGGCAGAGGGGAGTGTTAGAATATCTTTGTTCCTCGCGTTCTGATGAGTTTTTAAGACATTGCAAAGTAAATAGCGGAATTCAACGCCCCGCTCATCCTATGAGACAGGGAAATGAAAATAATTTAAATGTAATCATACCCAAATATGAGAAATGAACGCACAACATTTATAGTGACTGCCCCACTGCGCTACGACAACCACATTATATATCTCGTAACACATTATATTTCTACATACCTTTTGTGTTCAATACTTGCTATGAATTCTACACCGTTATCATCATCACCGTACGACGTCACAAGCCAGTCATTTGTAAGATTATAAGCCTTTAAATTCTGCAACAACATATTTTCACTAACAATTTTGTCTACATTGTGAAGTGAAGCCTAACTGACGGTAGCTTTAGCAACCGAAGAAATAGGGTTTATTTATATTCAAAAGATTTTCTTGAAATTTATTCTTTAAGAAGGCGGGTGCAAAATATATAGGAAATTGGGTAGTTTCATAAGCAAAGGCGAAAATGAATGTAATTTTATGTTAAAGTTGTAGATTTTCGATAAGGTTTTATATAGTGAGTTGACTTGAATCGAAATTTAAAAAGTTACTTATTGGTTAGAACGATTGGATAGAAACAGCTTCACGTGATTTCCCGTATAGAGGATAGGCAGAGAGAAACTAGTGTAAAGACACTTCGTTTTGCTCGTTCGCGGAGACGCACCTCCTATCATCGCCTTTGGAATAAGATGCTGTCCAACCACGCCATGAATGCTCTACCTCTAGTATCAATACCTCTAGTACTAATAGAAGGTAAGAAATTAGTTTAAAGTAGCCAAGACTTTTTGTATAATTAATTGGTAATTGCGTCCATTGCGAATGATATAACGACAGCGGAGAGGCTATGTAAATGAACTTACGGCGTCCACTATACAGAACTGATGAGCGTTCACTGTCACGTCTTCGTTTTTCAGCAAATTAATAATGTCTTCCGGCGTTTCTCCGAACATTTTGCTATTGCGAAAGTCTGAAAGGATATTGTTAATAGTTAAAATTATAACTGTAAATTTTTTTTTTTTTAAAATACAAATATAGACAAAAGCTGGTCTCTGTAAGTTTTAATACTACATATGTATATTTTTAGTATTTAATGTACATTTAATATTTTGTAAAAATAAAGCCGGCTTAACTTCAGATTTTACTTGCCTGACGTAAAATTCAATGGAAGATTCGCATAAGAATAGCATCGAATCCTATTTTCGACTTTACCGCGGCCCGACGCCAGTATGATAAGTAGTTCGAAGCCGAGGCATGTTCCAAATATTGGGAAATAATCACCAGCATCGTTCAGCTCTTGGGCTATTTCATAGATATGCTGTCCAGCGTCAGCATAGCCATCTGATTGATTAAAATATGTCGCTCCTCCTGGTATTAACACTCTACAAATGATGAAATATAGTACTATAATATACATATAAACCCTGTAATACGAGTCCGTTGTGGTGTAGGAGCAGGGTGTGATTGCTAACGCGGTGGTAACAGGTTCCATCTTCCTCTTTTATGTGATATATTTAAATTATTTTCATTCTCACTAGGTCGGTCGACTGTGAATACGACGATTTTGGATTCGATTCTCACTCGGTGAAATTAAGTATTTGATATTTTCATTTTAATTCATTCGCTCTGGCTAAGCGCTAGGATGCATCAGATTTCAGTTGAAAATGGTAGAAACGGTAGTGTCTTAACACCAGTTTCTCTCTGTCTACCTTGCTACATGGAATACAGCGTGGAGCAGAAAAAAAATTGTTGATCATTCGCACATCCACGCTCTTACAAATAAATACTGCTCTGCAACAAGCAAGTACTGTGCTACAGTGGTGTCATAAGCATTTCATCATCAATGAGATTCAAAGTAGTATTATTGCATGTAAATGGGCGCTTTTAATAATACAATTAAATTCAACATACGGTTTATGCAAATTATTATTGATTAAAATCTATGGATATAAACGTTGGACATCACTAAGTAATTTGTACGCGATAAAAATAATGTATACATACAATAAATGTATTCATGTTGAAAATAATGTTAAATATTTAGGTAGCATATTTGACGTTTTTTATTCCGTTGAATTAGATTCGTTGAAGCCTTCGTAGTGAGGCAAGGCCTCTGACTTTTAATGTGTAAACGGTACGGGGCTCGATTCCCACTTAGGGGATTTAATTAATTTCATTTAATTGATATCGTTAGTAATAAGATAGACGGCGTTGAGTCTCGTCACTCTACATACAAAATGTCAAAAATATGGCGGCGGTGGGGAACGGACTATCTAATGTAAAGTGTCTACTGTAAAGCTCCGTGTATTTAGTTATTAATTCAATAATTGGAAATTCAATATTTTTAATAAAAGTTAAATTTTGTAAATTCTAATAAGCATACCTTCAAATATTTATAGGTTATGTTAGTTTACTATAAATTTAATTTAATAATAAAAATTACAATTTTTACCCATTTATTTTCCCCATAAGGTCTTCATAATAGCTGCGATCCTTGCCGATTCTGAAATAATGAAAAAGAAAATATATTTTCATATACATTACATATTTTATTAAAATAATATTAATAACATAAACAACACGCAATATATCTAAAATTCGGCGGTTCTTAATGAGAACGGAGTATCTTAATAGGTTCCCTCGGCCTATCCTATATTATTATGTGCGCGGTGAAGATATAAAATAAAACCATATTTTTTGTCTGTTTATACATACATATAAAAATAGTTGTTTATATGTATGTACACATTACTAATAGTAAAAATAACAGAATTGGCAAAAATAAATAAATTTCTAACAATGTTGTGTCCTTTCGTGTGAAATAAAGTGGATAGGTTTTTTGAAAGCGCTTTCTGTTTCACAAAAAAAAACTAGAAAGCCAGGCATTAAGCTTGGACCGGCGTTAGTACTGAACGCTAAAATCTAAAACACTGGAGTTGTAGCTGCAAAAGATTGGCGAGCCTGTTGATTAACGATGTAAGCCATTATTGTTAAATATTAGTAGTAGATTAATTCGTTAAATAACTTTTGTTAAAATATAAAGAAGCAATGTAAAATAAAGAAGTAGGTTAGTAGGTAGGTAGAGAACCTGAACACTTAGTATTAAGACACTCCGCTCCCATTAAGTCAACACCGTTACCCACTTTGTATCAAATTCTCGAGGCATTGCGTGTTGAGTGCACGTTTTTTTTTACCATGAAAAAAATTGAACTATGGAAGCATACCATCACTAAGCTAACTATACAATATATGACATACACACGAATAATATGACAATAATATTAAAAATACTTACAAAATTGGAACGACTCTCGCGCCAGATGCCTCGACATCTTTGACGTAGGAAGCTGCAATATAACTTGTGTAATTTTCTTCCGGATATTTCGTATGGAGATACATAGACTGTTCCTGAGATAAAACACCTATTATAGGCCTTTCGTTGAGTATATTATAACTTAAAACACCGTTTAAAAAATACACAAGAACTAATATGAATATTCTCTCCATTTTTATTCGTATTAGTTTCAAGTAGAGACGACAACACATTATTTATAGAAATAAATTATCTTATCACTTTAAAAGGGAACAAGATTAATTGCTGGTAAATATTTACTTTGTAAATTACCGATCGATCGGCTGTGTTTGATTCGTGTGTTTAATGGATTTGTAATTTCCCCATTTTGCCAAACTGGAAGTATGTTATGTCCATTCTTTTTTGTATATAATAATGTATTTATTTACTAGCGTCTCCCTAAATATTTCATATATATTACATCTTGCCCCACACCTCTATCTTTGAGTGCATGCAGATGAATTCAGCTGTTCCAGAAATTAGCCCGAGCAAATAGAAAACTACCCTCAAACTGATTGTCATCTCATCTACATGTAATTGCCAAGTTACTTAACTACGGCTCGACCACATAAAAGCATGTTAAAAAGAAAAAGTAACCACATTAAATTGTGTTGATATAAATATGTGTCGTCAATATCTAATTAATTAGCGCGTGATAAGATATAAACAATTAATTACGTTACTATTTTAACATCATACTACGTTTGGAATTTTAATAAATATGTTAGTTTTAAATTTCTTTTTACACTGTTAACTCTCACCGTAACATCATCGATATAATTATTTTCCGGGAGAAACTAGAAAAGTTAAAATATAATGATTCTCCAAAAGAATACTGACTCGTTACAAGAGCGAGGAAATTAAAATATTCAATATATAACATCCGCTGGTGGGATAGGGGCCCAAAACCTGTCGCGTTTACAGTCGCATGCTCGTGTTCCACAGCGCCGCGACTGGCGTCAACTTATGTTTTCTTTTCATTTTATATCACTACCATAATTTGAAATTGACTTCGAAAGTGAAACTATAATATTATATTAATCCCTAATTAACTAATCTACAAAGATGAAACATTCAGAAAATGACATGAATAAAACGTACAGCCGCAACATATCCCCTCATATCACGAGCGATCGCGTCCATGACATTTGATGACGGAAACTGATATATCGGAACATTTTGATTGCTTCTATTTCGGTACTAATTAAATCCGTTTCCACGAATTGCCTAACGTTATGGTATTTTGGCCAATTATATATTTTTTTTTCATTTTGATTTATATCGGTTCGGAGAATTTCGCTCTGGTAAAACCGAAAAGAGATGAGTTCTGCTATTCAATATGCAATGTCTCGAATTTGGGCGAAAAGCAGAGAGTGAGTTGACATTAAGTTCTATTTGCCTATTGTACTCGGGTAAAACATAAATATATTATCGTTTCTTTTCCTATTTGTACTTATAACTTTTAAACTGTGCATGCAATAAAGTGTTAAAATAAATAAATATGTAAACGAAATTTTCCAAAAATTTTAAGTTATTTTTGGTAAAAAATGTTTTAGATTTTTTTAACTTTACGCTGTACGGGCATGTACATAGCAAGGTAGATAGATATTCCGATTCCATTAAACTATTTCTGACATTGAAAACTTCTCTTCTCATTTGTTTTTTTTATGAATCTGTCAAAATATATTATACGTTTCCTTTATCACCAGAAAACGAGAATATAAAAAAATCCAAATGACCACTTTATATAATTCCAAAAAGTTGTCAAATTTCATTGAAAAAAAAAACAAAAGAAAATAAATTTTACTTCATAATCACCAAATTAAATAATAAAATGGAATGAATAGGAAATGAAAAGGAAAAAAAACATATATATGAAGTAAAACCAAGTCAGTAGAGATTGGAGCAAACCCTTGCGCGGCGCTAATTTACATTTATATGGATGTGATATTAGAATACGTGGGTGAGGTGGCATCAAAGTTTTTCATGCTTCTATAGTAGAATTATGACACTGTATATAATACATATTAGTATGTACATTATAATCTAAAGTTATTTTAAAATTATATATTATACTTAGTTATACAGAGTGTTTTTGTCATCACCTTTTTACACGAAACCACAATTTTAACTACTCTATAAAAGCCTAAAACGATTAAAACAAAAGAGAAAAAATAAATATAAAAATAAATTTAAATAAATATTTCACTTGCTCGACTGGGGATCGAACCCATAATACACGTTCCGAGAGTACCAACGAAATATATATAATAAACTTCGTTGATACCGTTTAACGATATTTTTAATTACTTATAAATTAATCTTCCATCAAAATCACTAACGCATATTTCATAGCAGCAATTGAATACATTTCAAATGCCTATTTTACATGAAAAGCGATATTATAGAATATGGTTTACTTTGTTTAATATAATTGCAGTTTGCGGTAAACGTTATGAGTGACAATATGTTAAATAGTTTATTAGCTAGATCAACTGCATACATTTAACCTAATATATGATACTTTTTTTCCAACTGCACGCTGTATTCCACACACGGCAGGGTAGGCAGAGGGAACCTAGTATTACGATACTCCGTTCTCCTCTTTCCACGTGTTGAGTGGCAGAACTAACGCCTGGCCGTTGTCTTGGTGCCAGGTGCCTTGGTACATTCCCTCGAGTGGCGATCAAATCCACAATCGTCGCGTCGCAGTCACACCCTCGTGTCCCTGCTCTTAAGATACTTTTGAATTTCGAACAGGAAAATTATGGCCTTCATTTTTGAGATGCTTATATTTGTTATTAAGAGAGGCCGGGACATAAGTTTGCGACTGTAAACGCGACAGATTGTGGTTTCGATTCGAACTCGAAGAAATCAAATATTTAGTATTTTCATTTTCCTCGCTGTGGGACACTAAAACGCAGCATTCCGCCACTTGATGGAAACGGAGTGTCTTAACATTAAGTTCCCAGATTTCCCGCTATATGCAGCGTGAATTTAAAAAATATTAGTTGCATTTCATATCCATATCTACATATTTATATTAAAACGACGTAATATTATATAGTAATAATCTAGAAATTCCACTTTCTATAGTATATCATTACACGTTAGTTCAGAAGCAAGAAATTAACTTTATATTATATAACAGTATTATACATAATTATAATTTTGTAGGAAAATTATTAATTTTGATATATCATCATACATATTATCTATATACAAACTTGGCTATTATAGCTGGTTTTTAAGGTGAAAATGAAAAAACAACCTAGTATGTAGAAAACCACCATATCCTAAAATATAATGTGTATTACGTACTTAGCAATATCTCGTCTACTATTGGGTAAAGAAAAACCGGGTTTAATAAGAATTTTAGACCTTCGTAAGCCTGAAGCTGCTATAAAACCTAGACTACGTGTAGATAAACTTAATAAAATATTGTGATATATTTTTTCAGCTTTATCCTCAAGCTCAAGCTTTATCCTCTTGTAGAAGCGTAGACAGGTACCGATCCGAATAACTACAGGCCTATTGCTATCATCTTACTACTTACAAAAGTGATGGAGAACATAATAAATAGCCAACTCTTCGCTTATCTGGAGGATCACCGATTGATCAATGAGCAATATGGCTTCCGCAATAGTCGCTCAGCCAGTAATATTCTGGTTTTCCTAACCCGCTACTGAACTACGGCTATTGAAAGCAAAGGAGGCAGTTACTTTGAGCTTGGCGAAGGCCTACGATCAAGTATGGTACGGGGCGCTTCCTGCAAAACTGCCAGCTCACGGGCTTCCGGAGAAATTGTGCAAGTGAAATGCCAGCCTTCTGACTGGACGCAGCATTAAGATCACTACTAACTGTTACTGTTCCGAATACATGCCCACAAATTTAGGCGTCTACCAAGGCTACGCGCTGTTGCCTACGCTGTTTATTCTGTATATCAATGATATACAGAAGAAACAAAGCCATGTTAAAGCCATGTTCAGTATCAGAAAGAACATCTATCTATCTCTACCTTAAAAGCTGGTAATGTACAATCTTGGTCCTCTGGTGTTACAAGCAGTTGTGGGCGGCGGTGATCACTTACCATCAGTGGACCTGTTCGTTTGTTTGCCTAGTCTTCTCCGTAAAGAAAAGTCTCTGTCTTTTCTTTATGAATCTTGAGAGCATGTTTGGTGAATGGCATAACTCAACATCGATATATTGAT
Organism: Heliconius aoede; assembly: GCA_037355905.1. Taxonomy (NCBI): domain Eukaryota; kingdom Metazoa; phylum Arthropoda; class Insecta; order Lepidoptera; family Nymphalidae; genus Heliconius; species Heliconius aoede. Next base: position 8,796 of record JBAIZZ010000636.1, on the reverse strand, counting down.
GAGAATTATAATGCTTCACTGTCGTTGATAAATAGAATACAAATCTAAAAGAAGATTGCCTATTGTACAGATGGTTAGTTAAAATCTTACAAGCTATTTTCCACTTTCAACCCATTAAAAAGCCATTGTGTGCCAGGAACTCAATGCCGCTATTTTAATATCCTTTACATTTATATTTCTCATATAAACATTGCTTTGAGTCGAGTTTTTGTATAATATATAAGTCTACAAAGCTATTATATATTATATATATAGTTTAGCGCGCTGACGTCAATTTGAAAAACAGTTGTATTATTTGTCACAGCAAACATAAAAGTATTAAAACGTGTTTATCATGTTTTGCACTTAATGTTCTACTTACAATTAGATACAAACAATTGGTAATATGTTTATCTTATTTTTTTACACGCAAAGCCTCACGAATCTATCGAAGGGGGCAGGTTAGGCAGAGGTAGCCTAGTGCTAAGACATTCTGCTCCCCACTTTCCGCTGAATCCTGGAGGCATTGGCGGAACTCAACGCCGCGCTTCACCTCGACACCAGTGCGAAGAAATGAAAATATTAAATATTTAATTACCTCGAATGGGAATTGAACCCCACAACCTGTCACATTTAGGGGCACACGCTTGTGTCCCTGCATTACGACTGGCCTCTGCTAACTAATGAACTTAAGAGGTAATTTTGATTACAAAAGCTAAGTTTCTAATGAGATACAAGTACTCATAGAAGCAGATAATCTGAGCACCAGGCATTAAGATGGTGTTGAGACTTGCTAGTCACTTGTAAATCAATATAATGACTAAACTTGCCTCATTACGAAACATGTAAGTACTTTTGTATGTTGTATTGTTGACTGCCGTATATAACATACGTACATCATTTTATATTTAATTATTTTAACATTAGAGGTAAATATGTTTAATGATTTTATTCTCGAGTGGAGATCGAATCCACAACCACTAACGTTTACAGTCACACTTGCGCCACGATTGGCCTCAGTTTATTTAATTGATGTTTTTTTTTTCTTGGTGGAAGACTATTTTGGCGATCGATAAAGACAAATTGGTGGCATTTAACAACGTAAAATGATCAAAAACAATAATTTTTAATTTTTTGTCTCTTTTTCTGTTTACCTGTTTGTCTGTGCATTTGTCCACGCTATTTTCGGTTATTAGAATATATTATTATTAGAAAACAAATGCAGTAATGCAGATTAGTACATTAATTCCTAAAGTAACACTTCATGCGGGCGAAGCCGCAAGCGGATCGCTAGTAGTGAATAAGAACAAACACCAGGTAAATTTGAAAATATTTCTGTCATAAATAGAAAATTAAACTAAAGTCGAATTCTAGAACAATTCGAATTAATTTTCCAATATAATTCAGCCAAATAAACATTTGGAGTTAAGAAAGTTGTAGTAAAGTTGAGGAAAATCGATAATGGCTTAATAAACAGTCAGACGGTGCGGAGTTAACAGAAAAGATTATACGAATTCGTCTACTCAAGCTATTCTAAGGGGGTAAGCAGGAGCTGGTATTTGTACTTCCATATCAGATGGTTGAAACCTTTGGTTTTTGTATATCAATAGAATTACTCAGCATGTTTATCACTAAAGCTCAACCTTTATATAAGGTATTATGGTAATAATATATAGTATAAGGTATATTATCATATTTTAGGTTCATCCAAAACGATTAAAATATTATAATTCACCTGTAGTAGGACATTTAATACAAAACCATCGCCTATACTCAATGTGTCACTATGACATTATTAAAAATCATAGATTTCTATTCTATTAATATTTTTTCATCGTTCTCATTTTACTTTTTCGTAAATATTTATTTTCATTGCACATGTGTATACATTGCTTTTACTAAATAAAATAAATCAGGTTCACGCTGTATCCCGCACATTATGCGGGATTATGAGGGTATGCAGTTCCCTACATTCTGTCGAATTCTGGAGGCATTGCGTGTTGAGTGGCAGAACTCAACTCCGCGCTTTGCCTCGACACCAGAACGAAGAAATGGAAATATAAACTTAAATCAATATTTCACTTCCTCGAGTGGGGATCGAATCCACAACCGTCACTTTACAGTCGCACGCTTATCCTCCATCACCACGACGTATATTTAAAACATTTCTTTATCATATTTTAAAAATTTTTTTTCAAGTGTATAATTTTCCAAAAAAGGGCTTTCTATCATATAATAAAATAGTTACAATGTAAGTATATAGTTCAGATCAACAGCTGCGCACAATGGCTATGTGTTGAGTCCCTCAAGTCCCTCCCGAAGGTTATATTTGCGGAACATATGATTTCTTTTTCGGGTTTGACAAGATCAAATTACGGCAGCGCAGGTGAAAATTGCAATGTAAACACACCTTGTGTTTGCTGCCGAAATATATTTTTGTTTTAAGACGTTTCTCGTAGTGGGTGGAGAAATTGAACAATAAATTAGTTCGTTTCTAGAGTTCCGTACCTCAAAATAAAAAACCCTGAAGTCTTATAAGTTCTGTTGATTATTGAATTTCTTCGCCCGTTTGTCAAGTCTGGTGGGCACCGGCCTGCACCTGATCATTATTTTTTAAATTAAATAGAAAAGTTTTCTTTGTCTGTGAGCTTCTCAACTTTTTTCTAAAGATGAATATTTAGAACATGTGTCTATATCATCATAATAGATTCTAACAGAACTATCTCGATGACGACTTGACGAATGACGTGGAGGCGTTATTGCTTTCACAAGTAGGTATATGACGTCATTCAAACAACGCGACTGTCGTTTCATTTCCGCTGCCTTCTGTCGTGAAGAAATGACAATATATTTACGGCGGAACTCGCGAGTTTTATTTAAAGGAAGCTATCTTATAAATTTTAACTTGAACATTATGATTATGATTATTACCTTATTTGTATTATAGATGACATTGGGGCGAAATTAGGGTATATTTATACTTAAGTTACTCTTAAGCGGCAGATTGTGGGTTCGATTCTCATGCGAGGAGATTAAATACTACAACTCGGCGGAAAAAAAGTACAGAACAGAATCAGAACAGAAACAAAAAGTCAGAACGGACTGTCTTAGTACTAAGTTTCCCATTTCCGTCTGCGTACCTCTGTTATATGCAAGATACAGCGCGAAGCTTAACAAAATATAAAGCAGTTTATATATTTATTTAAATAATATAGTATATTAAAATAACACAAACAAACAATATAATTGTAATAAGTACAAAGATCAATAGTTGAGATTAATTCGAATATCCTTAAAATGGTTTAAAGTAAAGTTTATTCACATGTACTTGTGCATACGTAGTTACTTATTGTTCACAATTCCAACTTAAAACTTAAGAATGTAGAGCCGGATTTGTCTACTTAAGTTCCAATGGTTGGTAGAGTTCTGAGGCAGAATAATAAATTGTAAATCGTATATGCGCTATTGCATTATGCAATTGGAATGAAAATCTTACAATAAAACAATAACTAATTCTATGAAGTCAAGTGCGAGTCGGTATCATGCAGGGTTCCGTGGCAATTTCATTATTGTTGGTTAACGGAAAGGATATAAAGTTTAAAAGATGACAAATTTGAGTTATTTGTTTTTTCTTTTTTTTATTTTATACTGAATGAGTGCATACAATCATGCACTTATTCTGTATGAAATATATCTACAATAATAAAAGTTTGTAATAATTTTCGATATACTTGTATATTTAGTTTATTTCTTTTGTTTATACTATAAATTTTCATTTCTTACAAGACTTCATAACTTAAGTCAACAGAAAGTCCTTAATATAGATTATTTATTAGGCGGCGAATAATTACAAACTATTCGTCGCGTATTAAAAATCAATACCTATAAACAATTTCCTATGGATGTACAATTATGAAATTTGGCGAGAGAAAACTATAACAAACATAATTTTTTTATTCTGTACCGTTGACTTACAGTCCTGTCATAGGTACGGAACCCTCGGCGAGTGAGTCCGACTTGCAATTGACCGGTTTATTTTTCTTTTGTGGTACCAGCCACTTAAAAAGACGAAAAAGTTTATTGTATAAATTACAAAATATTTATTTCAAGACAGTGTAATTTGTTGAAAAAAGAAATACCTACAATATGACCCTCTTCTGTAACTTTTTACTCTGTTTCGTTCCGATTGTACTCAATGGCAGGACGAGTGGACAAATGAGCGAGCCAGGTTATTCATTAAAAGCACTAACCAAGCTTTCCAAGCGCGCCCTTAATGTCTATTTTTCACAACACAACCGTAATTAATCACGAATTGTGTGGAATAAGCTAAACGATTACGATTACACATTATTTACTTATACTAACTTATCTAATAGATTTTTCATTTCCTTTTTATGTTTTACCAACATTATGTGGCGTAGTGGATAAGTGTTTGTGTGTGACTGTAAAGAAAGAAAACGCAGCGTTGAGTTCCGCTACTCTATGTCTTTGGTTATATCGAAAAGCGGAAAACGAGCGGAAAGCGTGAAGCTGATTTTTTTTATATTTTTACAAACGTAAAGACAAAACGACAAACCGAGAAACGGACAAATATAAATAATTGGGTTCTATAAAATTAATATAGTCATGTCACCAATTATACATTTTTTCATACTTCTATTACGCACAGACAGCGATCAGTTACAATTTTATTATATGTATAGATCACTTTATATGCTACCACTCCTTTTCTAGCGTGTATTGCAAAGCGCGTGCCATGTGGCTGAGCATAACGCTAATAAATAATCCAGAAAACTAATGTTGGTACTCGGACGTACTTTAGTATTTTATTTCATAAAAGACAAAGAACCTTTGGCTTGTCTCCATATTAATAATAGGCATGTCTCATATTAACAGTAATCAACGTAGAGTTTATTGTTACTAATACTACCTTTGTATACGAGAAATATAGGTGAAACTAAGAAAAAGCCTTTTATTTTTTATACGAAATAAAAATATATTAAGAGATATATTGTGTTTCGTAATTTTACATTGTCACATCCCAAGAGTACGTAGAAGATTGAATGGAATAATTCCATGAGATATTTTAAGACGAGTACCATAAAATAACATGAATGATATTTTATTTCATAAAGTAACGTATAACTAAGTTATTTTTGTTGGCATATAAATATTGACGCAATTAAGTAACGATTATGACTACACACTCTGGATTCGATTCCCATTAGAAGGGAAAAGGAAAGGAGTCTTTATTTTATTCACTTCACTGTATTTCCGAATAATATTATGAGTTTGAAGCACTTTCATAAAAAAATTGCTGAATGAATTTAGATGAAACTTTACAGTAATATAAACTTACAATTAGGTTGTCTATATTGAGCACATGCACTATTCTAAAGTTGTAATAACTTATAATAAAAAAAAAAACCTTGTAATATAAAAACCTTTAATAACAGAAACGCCGATCATTAATTTAAAAACACATAAAGAATTGTTTTTCTTTGAGTAACTAATCAGTAATGTTCCTTACTTGAATGTAAGTCCATTTCATTGCGACTAATAGCTGTATTATGGAGCAATTTTACAAAGAAAATTCTGAAATGAACACTTTTAAGCCGAATAATTTGTTGAAAACATTTGTTTTTTTTTAAGGAAGATACGAAAATGAATGAGATTTTTTTTTAAATAATTTCTTCTTCGTCTTGTTTATTAAAAATATACATTTTTCTGTTTCGATCGAATAAAAAGAAGTCTTTAAAGTGAAATAATTAACGTTATATAGATTGTTCCATAGGCGAATGAAAATGAAAAATCTTTTAAAGGTCAGCCTCTCCCCCCTTATTTCACGGTCACTCACATGATTTAGATACAGCTGGTAGATCTGGAAGTGATCTAACCTATGTTTGATACTGCGGAACCCTTCATGGGCGGACTGGAATAAAGCTACTTACTTACTTCTGTAGTATGAACGTGTAAATTTAATCATACTTCTTAACGAGTTTGAAGAAACTAATTTAGGCGTTATCATGTCGTTTTTCATATTTTATGAACATTTTTAATTAACAATAAAATATTCTTATGACTCTCAATTTCGATGCCGTCGGACGCTGTTTTGGCACAAATCAGATATTCCCTGGTCTCCTTGACGTTGACCATGACGTTGAACTAACTTCTACACAAGCAACGTCTACGTGTAGAATTACTAGACTTAATATATCCTACGAAATGAAGTAAAAGTTAAACAATCAAAAGCATATATTTTCTTATTAGTACATACTGCATTCAAAATGTTACTTTAAGAAATATCGATAGCGCTCCAGCCTCCAAGCCTCCCGGTTCGGCGCAGGTAAATTAATTAAAGAGGCAGGTGTGCTGATACACTCACCGTAGAGGTAATTTACCTTTAATTAAAAATTCCTTAAATTTTTTTTTAACTTGAAAATTTCTAATTGTTACTTAGTTTATATTAAGTTTATTTAAAGTAATGGAAAATTTATGACGGAATAATTTGTATATATATATATATTACACATACCTACATAATTATATCCACATGTCAATTACTGGTAAAGTGGGCAACCTTAAATTTGCGGACGATATTGACAGACGGACAGTTAATTTACGGGTTCCGTTTTTACCTCATGAGGTACGGAACCCGGAAATCAAAAGGGTTTGATATTTTAAGAGCTTAATTGTGATTTAGCCAAAAGAAATATGGATAAAACTAAAACTGAGTAAAAAAATAAAAATCGAATAAATTATAATTCAAAAAAGTATACAAAAAAATTACACAAACCAAATATTCCACATAAAAAGTTAAATATTCACAATGAAATACATATAATATATTAAGTGTCCATTGAATAAAGTGTCAACTCTCAAAAGGGCTGTGCCAGTATTGAAATGGAGAGGGGCTGATGCGATAGGACCCTTTACCCCATCCTTGACGTTTGCTGGGGATAAATAAACCAAATACACCTTTCCTCTTTAATGCTGGACTAGTGTGACGCCTAAATAGAAAGATTTCATGGTTTAAGGTACAAGTTATTAGAAATATAATCTATTGTAGTATTTTTAAGTTGATTCGTCTTTAATATTAGAACTGAACTCATTTTAGCTTATTTCTTTTTGGAAAAATTGTAATGAGTGAAAGAGTTTTCTATATAATATATCATATGACATATTTAATAGGAAATTATATGTATTTAAATATATAGCAAAAGGGCTATGCCTATTGACATGAATGGGGAGGAACTGACGCAATAAGATTATTTACCCTATTCTTGACGTTTGTCGGGAGTAAATCAACCAAATATGGCAACCTATAGGCTAGAGTGAGGATTGCACAGAGTAATGTGTGACTTGTGACTACATATTCTTAATATTTGTTGCAGTTCTGTATTTGATGAAAATCATTGAACAATAAAAATATTTTCTCGTTGTCGTAGTCATCCAGGCAAGGACATTATGTTCATATAATAACAATACTGTATTGAGATTTCATGTTTGTAGACTTTCAAGTAAATGTGATACGAAATACACTGTTATGTATTTTTTTTTGTTATCTCATAAAACTGTAGGCAGAGGGAATCTGGGAACCTAGTGTTAAGATACTTTTTCCTCATTCCGATAGTTCCGTTGCATTCTCGATGCCTTACATATTGACTGACGGAACTTGACGCCGCGCTTTGCCTGGTTACTAGAGCGATGAAATGAAAATATTAAATATTTTATTAAATATTTCATTCCCACGAGTGGGAATAAAACCCGCTAACACCACGTTTATAGAGGTACGCTTGTCCCCGAATCCCTGTACACTACGAAGGAAAGAATTTCAGAAATTTATATACAATACTAGTATTAACCGGCGACATTATTATTTATGACATGTTTTTTATTGTTTTTCATACTTTATTTATTTTTAATTATTTTAAAACATGAAATAAATGTTCATTAAAGAAACTATTTATTCATTTCAACATTTTATAGACAATTCAGACGAGTAACTAATTAGATCAAAATGACTTTTACGAATTTTTTTATGTGACCGAGTGAAAATATTTCCTACACACTTCCACAAAATTATATTGAAAATATTGAGAATTTTTACTAATGGTGTGAAAAGTGAAAAAGAAAGCTGAAGGGATGGTGCGTCTTCAGGTGCCGTGGTGGTCCACACTGTTCTTATTGTATACTTTGAAACAAGGTAAGAATCATTTAATTTAAATTGTATATTTCATAAATTAATTTATTTTCGTGGCTAGTCATAAAGTGTAACTTTAAACGCGATAGGTTGTGGGTTCGATTTCCATAACGTGTCACGTTACAGTCACACTTTGTGCCCCTCCACCACGACTGGCCTTATAAATATATGTAATGTACATACTATATGCGACACGCTCATTTCAATTTTATCTTGGGCAACAATACAATCCACCGTAAATGAACGAACGGCATTAATTGAAATTTTAAACAACTGTATTTGAGTTTACTGTTTACTTTTTACTTTCTATGTAAATATTTTACTTTTCAAAAAGACTGACAGACTTACACATTTCACTGTTTTCCACTTTATGTTCCTAATTTTGAGATTTTAAGAAAAATAACATGTATTTTCATAATTCGTTGATATAGATGATAATATCATGCTATGTATCTAAATATAGATGCTAATGTAAGTATCCATGTTAGAAAATATTATATACTAAGCGATGTTTTTTGAAAATAATTTAAGTATGTAAATTTTATATAAGTAAAATAGTATATTATAATAATAATAATACAAACTTTCTGTCCTCAATTTATAATTTGAGTTAC
>JBAIZZ010000635.1:0-16883 GCA_037355905.1 Heliconius aoede | reverse complement strand
TATTTTGAAATATGCAAAAAGAAATTGAACCTATGATAATTTCTTACTTTTAAATTCTCGTACGGTAAAGATGTTTTTCCACAACTGAGAGTGGCACTTCATACACTCCTGACAATCTCAGTATCAATTACTAGCTACGAAAGCTCATTCAGCAAATTAAAATAAATTTTGACATATCTACGATCAACAGCCACTTTAATCACTTTTTGCTTCAAGCCAAAATTGAGTTAAGAAATATTAATATACTTGTAAGCGTTTGGTGGACTTTTGCCTGTGTCGTTCATTACAGTTGTCTTAAATCTGGCCAGACCATTACGACACATGTCTATTGCCCGCAATTGGAAACCATGATGGAAAAGTGAAGCTGGTAAGTAACCGAGGCTGGTCAATGGCTCACACACTGCACAACAGACGGCTACCAAATTATAAGAGCTTCAAATGAAAAGTCGAAGACTTTACTCTCCGGACCTTGCTCCAACAGATTAGCATTTTTTTTTAATTTTTAGAAAATGAAATATTTACTTAAAATTTATATTTTCATATCTTCGCCCTGGTGTCGAGGCAAAGCGCAGCGTTGAGTTCCGCCACTCAACACTTGCGTGTTTGCTTTCTAATTCGGTGAAAAGGGGGGAACAGAGTGTCTTAACACTAGGTTCCCTCTGCCTACCCTGCTCTATGCGGGATACAACGTGAAGTTGGATAACTTTTTGTAAGGGAAACAATTGAACTCCGATCCAAATCCAGATTCCTTCAAAGATTTTACTGATTTCAGTCCGAATGGTTTTTTTAGTGATAATATCAATAAACAACAATGAATTATATGAAATAATATGCAACTTTTTGTCCCTCTCACACCAAACGCTAATTTCATATGTAAGAACTACACATGTCAAAATGTATGGTATTTTTTTCTCAACTACATGTTTTGTCTCATTTAAAGTCAAGCTTGAGTCTAAGTCTTTATTTATAGATTAATTAATAACTTGAGCGTATATTTTACATATGAAATTATATTCTGTTCATTATACGTTCATAGTTAATTACAACGCATATTAAACTGCATTTAAAATGTTAATTTGAACATAGAATCAAAAATACTAAATATACAACCTACATACAACATGTCAACTAGTCTAACTAAATCTTCAATCGGTGACGTCACACACGCCGCAAGTGGCGCGCGGCTTACGAGATCGAGATATCTTCAAGCGCACACCTTCAAGCTCATGCATTCGTGTGTATATATACATCATAGGGTATATAATAAATATATATATATATATATTACTACTATTTTTGAATTCCATACCGTTGTTATAAAATAGAGTAAGAAGTAGTTATTATATGAACTTTACATAAAAACGCCGTCGTGACGCAGCGCCCTTAAACGCGGTGACTGAGGATTCGATTCCCACTTTGGGAAATTAATTGTTTTCATTTCTTTTGTTTCGTGTAAAAACGAAGTAGTTTACTTAGTTTAATAACAATGTGGCGTTGATATATAATATTATTGGTACAGTCAATTTGTGCGCTTAGTTTCACATTTTATTATATACTTATATTCAATTAATGTTACGCGTAGGTACCTCAAATAAGCAGAGTATGTAGAAGGTTTAGCCTGCATACTTTTCTATTTGCGGGATATACCGTAAAACCCAAAGAAAAAGCTATTTCTCAATTCAGAATTGAACCCAGTACCCACAACTGTCGCGCCCGCTAACCGTCACTCAAACGAAACTGAAATCAGTTCAGTAACGTTTGACCTGCATGTAATATATACACCACGTGGCGCGTGTACGGGGCTTTCCACGTGAAGCGGACAGGTACAAAAGTCAAGGTCAATTCAGGCTTAGCTTAGCCAGAGCCCTTTCATCTGATACCTCACATCTGACACTTAGCGGCTATTGCGGCTATTAAGGCTATTATTTTTTAAGTAAGTGCATATAGACGAGCCTCGCAAAGCTCTATAAAGGAAGGCCAGGCCGTTTAGGTACTACATCTGTTACAAACATTGATTATAAAGCGCGGCGTGCCACTTTGCGGAAACCTTGAATTCTACTGTTTTAACTCAATTGATACAGTGAGATTACGATATGATTAAGAATTTTTGTATTGTATTTGTATTTAATAATATTTTCAAATATACATTTTCAATAAAATTTGCATCATCATCACGCTGTGTCAACTTCACGCTGTATCATATATAGAGGAAACCTAGTGTTGAGACACTCCGTTCCCCACTTTCTGCCGATTTCTAGAGGCATTGCGTGTTGTGGCTTTTTATATACGAAGTAATAAGTTATATTATATATATATAAGACATACATAAACATATAAATAAGTATTTACTTACATTAATTTCATTTTTGTTTATTTATTTATGTTTATAATTCCATTTCTTCGCTCTGGTGTCGAGACAAATGAGTGCGAGTACGAGGCAAGTGAGCCGTTTAAGTTGCACCAAATATGAACCGAATGACCACATTCTGTAGTCGATCCAACTTGTTGAGGAGAGTTTGAGGTACCTCACAGTAGCATGCAGAACGAGAAGAGTTTGGGCAAGGGATATTTTAGTTTTAGGAAGTACTATTATATATATATATATATATATATATATATATATATATATATATAAACAAGTAAGTTTTTTAGATATTCTATTTATCGAGTAAAACACACGACCTTAAAGTGCAAGTGACAAGTATGAAGCGAAGAGTTATTAATTATTACGGTATTACGGTAAATGACCTGTTATTTTAATAACAACGGAAACGGAAATCCCAATATTCTATTACAATATAATAATATGAAAAATTTATAATAAGACTTTATAACAAAAAGAAAAAAATTTAAGCGGTCATGACGCAGTCGCCAAACGTCTGACTGTGTCTGGCGCTGACAGAAACGAAGCACGGCGTTGAGTTCCGCCACACACCCTACAATGTACCGAATATTCGGCGTGGGCGGTGAACGGAGTGTCCTAACGCCAGGTTCCCTATGCCTTCCCTGTTACAGCGTTATTTGTTTCACGTTATCGAGTTTCACGTTACCGTACAGCAGTGTTTACTGACTAAACCTTCAACATATTTTACTTACATGAGATGCCTAACTCCACTCAGTATGCAAGTGAAAAACAAAATCTATAGTATAATTATTGTACGAGTCTCAATAGTAAGTTATACGTTGAGCTTAGTGACGTCATACAACTGTCGGTATTTTAAGTATTAACTAGGTTTGTATTCAACTTCACGCTATATTCGCTTCATTTCCACGAACCCACAATTCGTTGCGTTTACAGTCGCAGGTTGCCTCATTATATATATAATAATACAATTTTTGCCTGTGGCCTCGCCCGTATGGTTAATTAGAAATTAATAAGAACTGTATATGACACAACACAATATAAGAAAGATAACACCAACCGCAGATACAGTGTGTTACATCGAAAGAATTGATGTCATTTTATAATATAGCCCACAGCCATTATCGATAAATAGATTATCCAACACAAAAAACATATTCGAACAAGTTTCTACACATATTCTACGTAGTGAACAGAGTGTCTGAGCGCTACGATCCCTTATCCTATCCTGCTATTTGCGGGATACAGCGTGAAGCTAACACAAAAATGTATTAATGAATGAACATGAAGGTGTTGGTTATCGAATGACGTCATACTCACCGTACACTGTATCTGAGCCGATTGATGGTTTTAGTTTCCAGTTCTAAGCATTAATTATTTGTGCTATGAAAATAAAAGTAAGTACCTTTTATTGTGTGTGACTCCGCTGATAGAATCGAACCAATAACCGTCGTGTTCCACTCACTCCACCATTACAAGTCGACAATCTTAAAATAGACACAATACTGTTGTGTTCATTTGTATTTTCCGCAAAATGTATAATATGTTTAAGGAAAAATTATAACTGAACATTACTAGCGTGCGCATAGCAGACCAGGCAATGAGAACCTGCGAACCTAGTGTTCCAATTGAGACACTCCGTTCCAATTGAGACACTTCCGTTCCCTAATATTACATGTTACATTATCGGTCCTTCTATACTAACATTTTAAAACTAGACAGTTTGTTTGATTGAACGCCCTAATCTAAGGAAATATTACCTAACTAGAATGAAAAAAGATCGTGTATTGGATAATTCCTTTCCGGAGGTAGACTGTTATTATATATGTGTCACGTCATCATGTGTCATACACAACTCTCAGTTACTTCCAACAGACCACAGGGGCGAAGCCATTAGTACCAAACATTGTGTCCGTGTGATACAGCTTCACGCTGTATCCCGCTTACACCAGGATAAGCCAGAGGATAAGAAATAGGCATACCAGAATTAAATATATAACTACTAAATGAAAATGGGAATCTAGTGTTAAAACACTCTGTTCTGCTCGCACCGCACAAATTTCGACACGTAGCGTGTTAAGTGGTGGTACTCCACGCTTGCTTTGTTTACAGCGTAAAGCCAACAGAGTGTAACAATATAAATTTTTAAATTTATAACTATATATAAAAAATAATTAAATTTGTACTATTAGTTTGGAAAATATAACAAAAATATATATTTAGGGTTCCGTACCTGGTAAGGAAAACACCCTTACAGGATCACCTTACTGTCCTCGTTCGTCCGTCAGAAATATTTAACTCACGTGGACGTCTAAATTTGAAACTCTTCCTTGGTTCCTTCAAGCTTCTAAGTTAACGCAATCTAAAGATAAGAGCATTTGTGCACCGATTTTGCTGCATTTTGTATGAAATTCACTGCAGAATCAAAACTTAAAGAGTGAAAACTACTTGTGGACCTGCAGTTATGAAATTTGGCACAAAGTAAGAGAGAAAGATTCCGAAAAGTCAATATTTATGGGTATTTCATAGGAAAAAATCGTTACAAACTTTTATTTGTAGTTCATTTCATACAAAATTAAGTTAGTGTATTTTTGTAAGTTGTATCTACTCTACTTCCCGTTGACTTGCAATCCTGAAATAGGTATGGAAGGCTCGGTGGGCGAGTCCGACTCGCACTTAACCGGTTTTTTTTGTATACGTGACGTGATTTAACTTATTTAATAACAAGTTTATAAGAAAAGGTAAAATTATGAATCATTTATTGTGCAAATTGTATGTTATGTTTGTTAGTTCTTATAAAACATAAATAATAATATATTATAATAACATATTGTAATGACGTCGTTATTTCATCAGAGGCACCCCGTTTTCTTTCCGGCGGATTTTAGAAACAATCCGTGTTGAGTGGCGGAACTCAACGACGCGCATTGTCTTATTAGCGTATATATACGTATAATAATTAAAAGTATTTTTGACGTGATATCATATTATAAATCGCAGATAGAGAGGCACGATCGGCCTAACCGTTCGGCATTGTTTCTTGTAATTAATCTGCATTACTTATGTAAAAACAAATTGAATAAACCAGTGATGCTTCTTGTATAATAACTGTAGTGGTAGCAATACAATGTTGCCAGTTAAATATAAACATTACCACTTTTTCCTAGCAAGCATTGAACCCACAACTGCCCTCTTATATCTGAACTATTCTTATTTACAATATGGCATCTAAATCTAATTTAAATAATACATTTATATATAAGTTTTATTTGAGTAATCAAGCCGAACCGCCAATAAAAGTATTGATAACTAGTTATAGCCCGCGACGGTTCACGACTTCACGTGGACTGTAAAATATAAATAGAATTCCCGTAAGCCCTATCTTAGTGAAAAATTTCAGAGTTCTACGCCGTGAAGTCGTCTGTCAGTCAATTGTAAGTCGTAAGGGTTTTATGTACTTGTATAGATTTATTAGAATATTATGTACATGCTAATTATACGTAGAACTTGTAATTCCAAATATGCGACTTTTATACATTTTAGAAGTTTTACACTGTATTCCGCGGATTAGACATGAGGTTGAGGAGAGAGGCAGATGAGGCTGTATGATTCGTAACGCGTTGTGGGTTTGAATCCAGGAAATCAGGGAAGTAAATTATTTTTATGTCATCACTCTTGTAACAAGGAATAGCGCGGTCTTGAGTTCAGACGACGTTGCGTGCGTCAGGAACGGAGTGTCTTAACACTAGGTTCTGGCTGCCTACCTCGACTATATGTGGAAAAATAAAAAAGACAGTAAAAAACACAAGTCAATATCGAAAAGAAGTCGATTTTAGCGTAAAATATTTATGCATTTTTTGTTAAAATTGAGATGACATCATAAAGTTTGAGGTTGCGATACGAAAACTTATGTTTATTAATATCTTAATATTTAAGTTCATAACTCAAGAAAAAGTATGTTTATATTAATTTACGAAATATTTCTTCGTCCGACCAGCCCCTTTCGTTTTACTAGTTATACTGAGAAAACAGACCAAGTCGAGTCGCACTAGCGCACCGAGGGTTCCGTACCAATAATCTGCTTGTTAATCAAATGAAAGTACAAATTACAAAACATGACAAGTTAAGTAGTATTTTTTGAAGTAAAAAGTACTTGCCTAATTACATTATTCTAGGTTATCAACATAAAGTAAATGCGAAAATCAAAATATGCTCCAAAGATTAAGGGACAATTAACCTAGATATTTGGCATTAATTTCAAATTTCAAAAAATCTTATTCTTTTCTGTTTTTTGTTTGAACAGCAGAACCCTAAAAATATAAAACAAGACGTCATCCTGTCTTAACAACAACTCTTTTTTTTTTTTTTTTTATGGGAGAGGACAAGGCAAACGAGCGTTCGGGTCACCTGATGGTAAGTGATCACCGCCGCCCACGACCCCATGCAACACCAGAGGAGCCACAGGTGCGTTGCCAGCCTTTAAGGTGGAGATGAAGGGCACCGGGGCCCGGCATTACCTAATGCGAAACGCAGTGGCAAGAGCCACTACTTCACGCCGGTTTAAGATGCCGGGGGTGGTATTAAATCCGGTCGAGTCTGCCCATGCGTGTTGCCATTACTGGCGACGTGACTCTACCACACGTACTTTAGTCGCCTCTTACGACACCTACAGTACCAGGGTGATCCTATTCTAAGCCGGGACCACACGGCTAAAATCGGAATCGGAAATGTTATGACCATTGACTGTCCTTCCGGTCTTAGATTGATTATATTTTTTGAGTTTTAGGCTGAATCTTGCGCACAGTAAAGTAGTCAGGAGGACCTAGTGTCAAGACACTCTGTTCATCACTATCCGCCGTATTCTGAAGGCATTTCATGTATAACGCCGCATTTTGCCTCGTCACGAGAGCTCAATGGGAATTAAACTCAACTTGCCGCGTATAGAGTCGCTGCACGCTTGAGTCACTGCGCGAGCCGACTACTGACCTCAATGGCCTTAGATTTATAATGTTGTTTATGCTTTTTTAAATTAATTTAATAACATTTAAATAAATCATATTCACGCTGTATCCCACGCACAGTATAGTAGACAGTGGGAACCTAGTGGTAAGATACACCGTTTCTCACTTTTCGCCGAATTCATTTCCTCGAATGGGTATCGAACCCAAACTGACGATGAAGATTTCGAATATTTTCACTATTTACATTTTTTTTTTATTGTAAATTAATGTTGACATCAACACTTAACATTTTGAAAAACTAGAACACTTTGAAAGCCAAGTTGAATTGTCATACAACCTTATTAATTTAATAATAATCATTCCGTACGTAACCTCCGAATTTTAGAGGCATTGCGGGTTGAATGGCGGTTACATATCGTATCTATCATACGTGAAGTTTGTTCGAAGTCGGTAATCCGGACGGCGCGACGATGAGTCCTACACTATGATTAATGTGCTAAAATTTTGGCCAAATTTGGGCCTTTTATTAAACTATATACTCAAATAAAGCGCTAGTACAGTATTGGTTTTTACAGAGACCGAAAGTTTTACTCGCATTGTCTCTGTACTCAGCGACAATGCGAAAATGAAATGCATAGATGTCCCTAAAGTACTCTAAAGTTTTTGATCATTTGCTTCCCGATTACACAATGCGCAAAAAAAATCAAAAAGCCTATCTTCACCGCCACGACACACTGTCCGTACTATATGGGTATCTTTTCTTGTGACGAATTTCTATGACGTGTACTACATACGTGGCGTTTAGATACAATAATAAAAAGGAAATTATGCTATATTTCATCAGGCTATCGTGCCTGCGGTTAGAATTACGCAGAGGGATTAAAAGGTCATCCATTTGATGTAACTCTTATTTGATTTCTCTTGATCACTTTTTTATTTCATGTTCTCGCATATAGAAAGCTAGACAGAGAGAGACTTTTGATTGAGAGATTATTTTGATCGATCTGGACCGAAAATGTATAATTTATTATATATTCTTAGGTAATTGACATGATTTTAAACTATGCATATTTTTAAAATATGTTATAAACTAAATAGTATGAAATGAATGATACCCAACTCTTGCATATGCTTTGCCCTTAACCTTGACCCTTTCCAATTCAAAAAAAATCCTCGAAATTAGTTAGATTAATATTGAGTTATTAGTATATTTTTTTTCTCATGGATATTGTCACGGGATACCAATGGACCAGATTAAAATGGAGCTACATGGAAATTACTTGCTTTCAAATAAAGAAAGAATAATTAAAAATCTGTTCACTCAGTCGTTTTTCTGAAAGCTCAGAAGTTCTGCTATAACAAATTCTAATTTTTTATTTATAAATTTTGTCGGACACTATAATATAGAATGCTATATTTTAGATCTTGGTACCGCAGAGGCGTAGCGTGATTTGCAACTGTAAACGCGACGGTCGTGGGTTTGAGTCCCACACAGAGGAGAAACTTTGGTAAGTCCTTTATCCTACGTCCTGCTACGAGAGCAATGCCAATATGTTGAGTTTGAGCGAGAAAGTGTTCGTAGGGTGAAGTATCTAATCTGCTATGCGAATAAAAACTTAAAAATGAATAATAAAATAGCGGAGTACAACGCCGGTTTTTTCATAAAACTAAATAAGGAACACTCACATACGATAGGAGCTTAATAAATGTTGCCCCGATTGAACTTCAAACCTGATGCTAAGTCATATACAAGTATACCTAAACAAAGCTATTGCGTCACATGATATATTACTAATTTGTACATTCTTAAGTGACGTCAAAATCACCTGTGGTATTAGACATATATGTATATATTAAAGCGAGCGTGTCACAGTGACGGTTATGAATATAAAAATTAATTAAAATATTAAATAAATAGTAATTCATTCCCCCGAGTTTGGATCGAACCCACAACTATCGCGTTGTAGTGCCCCTTGTGCCCCTGCGCCTCACTTATAAAACATAGAGACAACATAAAGCTTCATAAATTAAGTGTAGGTACGTGTGGTAGAATAACAATTCTCAAAATAAGATCAATAATATATTATTTGTTCATTTATAGTGTCACGAATCTTTATCCCTCATAGAAAATGTACGCATTGCAGCGTTAAGTTCTGTCACTCAAGACGCAATGCTTCCAGAATTCGGTGGAAAATGAGAAACGGAAGTGTCTTAACGGGAGTGTATTAACACTAGATTCCCATGATATATCGTGATGCTGAAAAACAAAGAAAGTGTCTAGACAAACCGTTCCCCTCCTAAATACCCAAATTCTAAATAATGAACTGTTTTCTAATTAATAGCCGCGTTCTGTTTTGTAAGGGTAAGTCCAGTCCAGGGTAAGTCACGCTCAATGCATGTGTTATCGTCATAACGTCGTCATATTTATTAGCATGAGATGTTATTCTCTAATTGTGTAAATAGAAATATTTAAATCAAAAGGTAATAATTAACGACATTTTTTACCTTCACGGGACCTACCTTCCTGGGAACAGCCAGGTATGCAGAAGAAACCTGGGAATCTAGTGACACTTCCTAGAGTGTCTCGTACACTCTTTTTTTTTACACTCTCCGCGGAGAAATAGGTAATTTAACGTTACATATCAGGTAAATAGAATAGAATTATCTTAAGAAAGTATTTATACTATAGTTAACAAAGTCTTTCAAAAAAACTCTATCAGATTACACCGTCACTATCCTCAAATCATGACAAACCTTTTAAGGAGAGCCTTTAGCCTTCCTCCAATCATATTTACAGTTATATAGAATTTCCTCTTTCAATACAAAAACAGTTGTGTAAAGAACTATATTGAAATAATATCAAACAAAAACAGAGGAGTGAAGAACTTAGTTTTAAGACACTCCCAGTTCGCACAAAAGATCCCCACTCTCCGTCCAAATTCAAGACATTTGCTGTTAAATTGTGGAGCTAAGCGCCGTACTTTATCTTAGTAGAGCATAGACTTGGTATAGTCACATGTTGATCCACTTATAAATAAGAACGACGGTTGTGGGTTCGATTCTCAAACGGGAAAATGAAATATTTAAAATTTTTATTTCCTTGCTCTGGCAGCAAGGCAACCCGCGGCGTTCAGTTACACTACAAGAAAAAACCCAACACGCAATATCTGAATAATTCGGCGGAAAGTGGGGAAACGACGTAGTATTATTGGTAACGAATGTCTTAACACTAAGTTCCCAGGTTCACTCTGCCTACCCTGCATACATCATGAAGGTGCTAGTATAGAAATATTTCTTCCTGTGGAAAACGAACCCACAACTACAACTACCGCACGCTATATTGTACAGCCGGAGAAAAAAAAATATTGTGACATACCAAAGAAAATGATGAGCACCTCCAAAACAACTGTTGTCAGCAGCAACGACATTCTCAACACCACATCACACTCGACCACGTGAACACAGTTAAGTTAAACTAATTCTTTTTCTAAATCTACTAATTTTCTTGTATCTTCTGTCATTAATTAAAAATAAATACATTAAAGTGTTCGGAGTGAATATTTAACAAGGACTGACGCTTGGATTTTCCGATCGCTTTTCTTATAGCCAATTATATTCTCGTGTGTGACTGTCGGGTAATGTGATCGGCAAATGAAAAGGAAGGCAAATAACAACGTCTTGTTTTTTTTTTGGTAAAGGATGTAAATATATATGCATCTTATTCGCACAATTATAGTCATCGGTGTTAATGCCAATGTGTCATGTTCGTATAATATTATTATACAAAGTTCGAATTTAAATAAATAGCAAGTAATAAGTTTAAGAAAAAAATTACTTGTACTTCTTCAATTTCAAAAACTTGTTGAATATACTATTGAAGCAGTAGTCCTTTCTAATAAAAAAACAAACATTGAAGTCGGTTGGCGAGATATTACGTTATTTGTTTATTTGTCACACGAAAAGAACTAGCCGTACAGAGACCGTCGTGGCGCAGTGGCACACCTGCACCTGGCACGCCTGTAAACGCGACGGTTGTGGGCTCGATTCCCACTCGAGGAACTGAAATATTTCTTTTCGTTTATATTTCCATTTTTCTACGCTCTGGTGTCGAGGCAAAGCGCGGCGTTGAGTTCTGCCACTCAACACGCAATGCCTCTAGAATTCGACAGAAAGTGGGGAATGGAGTGTCTTAACACCGAGGTTCCCTCTGCCTACCCTGCTGTGTGTGGGATACAGCGTAAAGAAGCTGAAAAAAAAACTAGCTTTGAATTAAAAAAAAGAATCATTGATCTCAAATCGATTTGCTCAAGTCAAAAAATTTGAAATACACGCTTTAATGCACCAGCGAGTGTGAGGCATCTCCAGTAAAACACAGTTTTACAGAAGCATTTGTCATTTCATTTTGATAGCTCTATATATAATAAAAAAAGGATTAAAAAATCTAGTCTGTACATGAAAGATATAAAAAAATTAAATATTTTGGGCGGTCATAGAAACTCAAAACCATTCTGTTTTTCAAACACGCAAAAAGTATAAATTGGATGAATTTTTAAATGGTGATTTAGCCTACGGTATACATGTTTTCTTAGTTTTATTCCGGTTTTTATTACAGTTTCCTTTAAATACATTTTACACCGAGAATTATATATTACTTGAAATACCGATAACTACTAGATGGAAGTGACTAGACTTTCGGCATGGTAATAGTTCAAAGCCTAAACCAACTTTAGTAGGAAAAATAAATATCTGCTGCTCCCAAGTAAAGCTTTTACAAGATTTTAATCTTAATTGTTAATGTTGTTTGTATCTAAGTCACCATTTTATTTGACCACAATTTAAAAAAAGGTACTTTCGTCTTTTCATCAACAGGTTTTTAGTCTACCATACGTAACGTTAAACGATAAAATTAAAGAAATAATATAGAGGCTGTATTTGTCAGGACTAGCTCAAATGGCGATGTATACAACAAATACCAAATCTATTGTATTTCACAGTTTATAAAAATGTATCTTGTATTGACACGTCACATTCATTTATTTATAGTAGATAGATTGTCTTTCTCAAGAGTGAATATAGAAAAAATTATTGAAAAATACATGAAATAATCATGTTGAGGAAGTACCAAATATTAATATTAATTTATGAATTGAAATTAACTTCTATACTCAAAAAATCAAAACAAATTAATTGTATGCGTCTCTATTAAGAAATAAAATGAATTGTATGCGTCTCTATTATCAAATATGGCTTATGAGATTATTTTATGGGAACAATATAATCAAGTATAATTGTGAATGGATAAAATCAATGTGTCATTGTTATATATGTATAGTATATATCACTCTATGTGGTGGCGAAAACCAGCTTTAAACGTTGCATATAAAAGTATAAATAACTATACTGAAGGTATTACCGAAGTGTATTATTTTTGTAATTTTCCATTGCTATGAACTGTACAATGTCGATACTGATGTAGTACTATAGTGTTATTTTGAACATTTTGCATATTTATTCGCCGATATTACAATAGTCAAGTGAAAAACATATACCTACTATTTTAGAAATTGAGTAAAATAATTTATTAATTGTAATGTATGAATGCTATTAGCTTTCCAAAAGGTATAACGAAACAAAAAAAATGTCTAAAATATATATTCTTTGCACGCGTTGCTATAATTAAATATATAAGTTTGTTATTAAACGATAAAAAATATTGTAAATATTAAATATTCTCAATTATATAAATATAAAGTTTATACGTGGTTGTAATTTTTATCCTAATATAAATGTATTTTGATCAAATTAATTCTCAAAAATCCCAAAAGAGTGCCCAAAGAAGAAGAATCATATAATCTCTATGAGGATATAAATAAATACTTGTTATTTATTCATTACATATTCTTACATAGTAGTAGTTCATTAATTAATTTATTCAAATTGACGAATGTTACAAAATATTTTTTTTCAGCTTCACGCTGCATCCCGCTCACAGCAGGGTAGGCAGAGGGAACCTCGGTGTTAAGACACTCCGTTCCCCACTTTCTGCCGAATTCTGGAGGCATTGCGTGTTGAGTTGCAGAACAAAACGCCGCGCTTTGCCTCGACACCAGAGCGAAGAAAAATGGAAATTTAAACGTAAATAAATATTTCACTTCCTCGAGTGTGAATCGAACCCACAACTGTCGCGTTTACGATAGTTAAATAAAGCCGATTTTAGATAGTAGTATTTATTATGCACATCATACCCTTTATAAGAGCACTAGCGAATATTCAATAACACGGTGACTACAGTATTTATATTATAACGAAGTATTTGTAGTTTTACTCATGATTTAGCCTTAGGCTTAGAGTAGCTTTAATATATGATAATGGCAAAAAGAGTACTGACCAAATGTCTGTGAGTAAATAACTATAGTAGCTGCCCGCAACACGGTTTCGCGATATAATAAAACGGAGAATTCTGATGTTTCCTAATTCCGTAGAAATTCCGAAAAAACTTCCCCCAAGGCTGCCCTCTGGCTACCTCCCCCCAGGAACCTATATACCTAATTATAGCATCCCACGCTGCGTCATTTTCATTGTGCGTTTCTCTCAATAACTCAGTGACGAAATCGTTTTTTACTGTGTGACGTCACACTCGCAAGCGTGGGCGTGGCGAGATATCGCGATTTCATTCATGTTTTCTACTTGTGTGTGCCGTGAGTAGATAACAACTTGCTTATCGCACTGGAAGCTATTGCTCCAATAGTCTAATAGAAAATCAAATTATTAATAATAACTTAATAAGTATGCCGCAGGTATGCGTAGCAGGATACGCAGAGGGAATCTAGAGTTATGAATATGACACTCCTATAATTCATTTCCCCGAATGGAAAATGAACCCAGAGCCGTCGCATTCACAGACACTGCACCCGCCGACGGGACCGTACGGAAAATCTTAAAATTAAAACTGCACTGTTTGAAATATCACAATAACATTTTTTTTGCGATATTTCACATTCAACACTGCAGATACGTCATTGTTGCACCAAATGCGCGATATGGTCGCACGTCGCACGTCGCACGCCGCACGCCGCACGCCGCGTCTTGTATAACACATCGGTCGGTCTGATATTTATTTACCGCTTACCGCGGGAACGCCGCATTATAACACGAAGATTTTACATTATTTTTAGATGAAGACATGGTGTTATTTATATATAATATATAAGAATTTTAATTTACCTCATGTATGACGCCATTTTAGGTCTGATTCCGATTTTGGATTCAATATTTCCATTTGCCTGGCTCAGCTATTAAGACCAAGCATGACATTAAGCTCCGCAACCCATCACGAAAATGTCTCGAAAATTAGACGACGCGTAAGTAATGTCTTCGTGTTAAGAAAGAAAAATTCCCTCCGTCTATCCTGCTGCGGTATAGGAAACCTTCATACAATAGTTACCCGACGTGTCATCTTACGACACGCGACGTGCGACGTGTGACGTGCGCGTGCGTCGTGCGAGCCGCGACATTTGACGTCTGGCACTTAAATAAAATATTATTAGACTTACTCATTTATTAAATGTTTTTCCACGTAAAACAAAAAAAAAATTTTTCATTGATTAGAATGTTTGATAAATGAATAAGATTTTTTTAATTAGCCGCCAACATATATTATAAAAATATGAACTAGAAAAAAACCATGTCACATAAAAAATATTATATCAGAATACTCGGTTAAGGCCATAAACATCATTGAGGTCATCGTCTGTGTCTAACTTTAATCGCGACGGTTTTAAGTTCAATTCCCACTCGGGGGAAATGAAATGTTTTCATTTCCATTAAAAAAAAAAAGTTATGAAATCCGATTTTCAGTTTTAAGTGCGTTTTGTAACAAAAGTGAATAAATCAAATGTAATGCACGATTTACTTTTCAGTCATGGTGATCATGCATTTATTGAAAATTATTTAAAAATATGTTTTATAAGGTTTCTTAATATAGTAAACTAGAACTTCTTAGGTAAATGCTATATCGCACATACCATGATAGGCAAAGGAATACACTACCGTGAAGAAGTGAAAATAATTCATCCCTAAGTTGGAATCGAATCCGCAACAATCGTGTTTATAGCTATACACTGCACATGACGGACTGAAATGTTTATTATATACATTAATTGATATATGTAATTCCTAATCACCTTATCACAAAGGACCATGCGTCTTATCAAACAGCACGCGACAAACGGCGTGTGATATGTCGCCGCATACAAATATTCTAATACAAAACTCTTCAGACATTCCGTGTCGACTGGCGGAACTCAGCGCCGCGCTTTGTCTCTTTACTAGAGCGAGTAAATTAAAATATATATATTAAAAAATCTATGCCCAAGACGGATTCGTGGAAATGGAACCTACGACCTACCTGTCGCTTTTACAGTCACACTTTTGTGTCACTGTAATACAATAAAATCATTCCACTACCAAGGAAGAGTATCCCGCAAGCAGCAGGGTAGAAGGAACCTAGTGTATAAAGACACTTAATTTCCCACACACCGCCTGTTTCGAGACATTGACTTTTGAATGGGGGTTCAGCGCCGCGCTTTGTCTTGTTACTAGAGCGTGGAAATTAAAATAAGCCCCCGAAATTCCACCGCGAACAATGAACTCTTACGCAACTAGTGTACAAAAACAGTACGCGGGTGTGACGTCACACGATAACCACATAATTATGAATGAATTATCAAATTACCACGCACTTCAATGTGCACGTACTTATTGGATTTATTAGAAAGAAACCATTTGACTTGATTCGCTTCAATCTCCATCCCGCATATAGCATGGAAGTCAGAGGAAAACTAATGTTAAGAATTAAGACACTCCGTTCCCCAGCGTCGCCCAATTTTCCAGACATCGTCATTTGCCGTGTACACCAGAGCGAGTAAATGAACCCACAACCGTCGCGATGACAGACAGGCGCGGCTAGCCGCCGTAGTGACACTTTTTGATTGGCTTAAATAGTTTTATATATACGGCCATGACGTGTGTATAAAACTATTCAAAATTAATTATTTTGTGTAGCTTCACAGTTTTAATTTAGGTAGAGAAATCTGTTTTTCGCTTTATAAGGCTATGAATATAATTAAGTCCATCGATTACATCGCGTACATTCAAGTGATGTTCCACTGTGTCTATGTAAGTCTTGACACAGTGGAACATCATTTGAACTAAAGTATTGTAAGAAATTAACAATTAATTAAGAAATTAACAAAATGTATGAATATATAACTGTTTTCTCACTATTTTCCGTTAATTCCTAAAAATAAAGTCTTTAAAATTAAAATTACTTTGACTTCGATTCAATGTTGAATATAAGGAACTTTTTAAACTTAAAGCCGTTGGTTGATTTTGATAAAGATTTAGGTTTAGCTAGAGATTTAATTTGTGAGCAGTGGAAGTAGATACAGTACGGTTGACGAGTCGTGTCCGACCTGAACATTGGAGTACTACACTTTATCGCATTGTTTACTATGTAAGTATAGCAAGTAATACACGCCGTTTGTCGCGTGTGATTTGAT
>JBAIZZ010000634.1:0-16975 GCA_037355905.1 Heliconius aoede | reverse complement strand
TTATTTAGGAATTAATTAATGACAGGAATTAATTAATTAATGACATTCATTTTCAACGTATCATTTATTGTTATGATTTTATTTGCACATGAAAATATATTTCAAGCTCTTAAGTTAGTGTTTATTCAAAATATAATTTCAATAGTCTTCGTTGTACTTATAAATTAGCACACAATGTTTATAAATAAATATATTTAAAAATGCCGTCTATCTTGTAACAGGCATTAAATTTATTTACTATTAATATTTAAAAACAATTTATTTTATATATTTGTTTTCATTGTGGCAACTTTACATAATGTCTTTTTCTTATAAGGCTATACAGGATAGTTTGAAACTTCGTCACTAGCGGGCGCAGTAAGCCCAAAAAAGATAGTAGTGCTGAATTATACATTTTGTAATTAGAATATAAATATGTTATAGTATTATGTTTTATAATGCTTTATATATATATTTAGGCAGGTTCAAAATTTTCCTATAATCAACCTACAAATAATTAAAGTTAAAAAAAGGAAAATGCAGTCGTGGCGCTGGGGCACAAAGTGTAAACGAGACTGATTGTGGATTCAATTCCCACTGGCGGAAATATTTTTTTAATTAAAATGTATATTTAAATTTTTTTTCACTCTGGTTTACTTAACCTAACACGTAAAGCCCTTACAATTCGACAGAAAGTGAGAAAAGGAGTGTTTTAACACTAGGTTTCCTCTTCCTACCCTACTGTGTGCGGGATACAGCATTTTTTAAATTAATTGAAAATAAATTTTTTTAGCTGCCCGCACAAATCAGGGTAGGCAGAAGGAAAGTCGTGTTAAGACACTCCTCACTTTCTGCCGAATTCTAGAAGCATTGCGTGTTGAGTGGCAAGTTGACACCTAGACGAAGAAATGAAAATATAAACGTAAATAAATATTTCACTTCCTCGAGTGGGGATCGAACCCACAACCGTCGTATTACAGTCACACCTTTGTGCCGCTGCGCCACGACGGCCTCTAAAATTAGCAGGTGCTCTGAGTCTGCACTGCTATATGATGACCACGGTGTGAACGTAGAAAAAGAAACTGGTTACAAATATAGAAGCTGAGATTTTCCAATACATTTGTAACACAAAGCAATATTCTTTGAAAAGACTAACATAATTACGTAGCTACATAATAGCGTCGCATGTGCACAGCAAACAAAACACCATGAAAATCTTACAAAGCGAAAAGAGCAGTGAGCCTGATTGACGTCTAAATCGTACGCGACTCTAAAAAAGATTTTTTTCTATCTTAAATGTCACTCACATAAAGGTACAATAAAGACCTCTGCGTGATAGATGTAGAAAAAAAATCTTTTGAAATAAATCTCCCAACGAAATAAATTTGTAGATCTACCTTTGGATGTTTGGATGTTGCATAAATAAAATATATGATTCTCAATAAGCATTATGTGAAATGCACTATTAATGACATTAAAATATAATTATAAACATATCTATCTTTAAAAAACGGCAAATAAATCTCACCGATAACACGCTTTAAATTATGATTTAAAAATACAAAAAAAATCTAAGATATACAATACTATAAAGAATTGTTTAACATTATTTTTTTTTTGTCTACAATATCTCGGAATTCACTTTAATCTATACCAGTTGAAACGGACTGCGATAGAGCCTCCGAGATAACGAGAAGCAAAGTTAAATCACCGTCCGCTCACGCTATAAATATTCAAAAACCCGTAGCGGGCAGGTTGAAAAAATTGACGTCTCAATTATCGGAGCCTTCGGTACGGGTATTAATTTATATCACTCTCACGTTTCTTGTTTCCTCTCGTAGCCCAGCCTGTAGACTCTGCGGTTTCAAAAAAGTTTTAATAGGATAGAGAAAAATATAATATAATCTGATGTTTTTGTCGTTTATATTTTAAGAATCGGTGGAAGTACTTTTCCTCGAGCATAATAACTACTTTAAATATTAGTTGTAAATGTGATGCACACACATTAAGCCGATATTAAGATTTTTTTGTAATTATTTTGTAAGTTTAAAAGCTTTTAAATTGCCTTGACTATCACCAAACATAATAAATATATATTTTTTAAACTTTTCGCTGGATTCCTTGCCCCTGTACCTCGACTGGCCTCTACTTATGATGATGAAATATGATGAATTATATTTAAATAATTATACTTATGTAGGAAAGGAAGGGCCAATCAGCATGACTATATTTAAAACATTAAGTAAAGTGGTATTTTTCGGAATCTATTTGTATATTTTAATTTTGATACGTTATATATAAATCACGATATAGATAACCTTTTCAGTTATCTTAATAATCTTAAATAAGTCTAGATATATTGCTATCTATACATATCTAGACTAGTTATTACTAGTAAGTATATAACAGGACTTATAGGAAATATCAAATTCAATGATAATAAAGTCGGACCAAAGTACTACATAATGTGTCGTAATTTAAAACTAAAGTTCATATTTTATGTTTAAAATTAACATACTCCATGTATTTAATGTAAATTTGTTCTTTAAATATTTAAATTCAATGTCGGAGTGGGTACTGGCACGCCTATCAAATCTTCTGATTCATATCACCACATCGCCGTTGAAGTGTTGAATCATGCAGTTCATTTATCTACTGGCTGCTTTATATCTGCAGCTATCTAGATTATTATAATAATAAAAGCTTCAAGCGCCTGATATATTTTTGAATGAAGAATTTTAATCTACCCTTGTATTTTAATGTTAAAATCCACTTAAATTCATATTATTTAAGAGGAAAACTTGCTTATTCTAATACACATCAGGCTATCGCACAATTAAATTTCAAACAAAACAATAACAAAGGTAAATGGAGTAGGCTGTTCTAATTAACCATCTTCAAAAAGGAGGATGTTCTCAATTCTCTTCGTATGTTTTTTTTATGTATATAACACGGATTACGTCGTAGGCTCTACACTGATTTACGATTCTTTTTTTGCTCGATGCGTTAAAATTTCCATTAAAGTTTCATTCAGTTTGGCGCAGTATTTCTTATATTTCTGAGTATAAATTAACAAAAATTGTTAACTTAGACGACGCAAATGTTAAATACTTATACATATATATACATCATTTAATTTGATCTAAGATAGCTTAAATGAGTGGCAAGTGGCAGAGGCGACAACCAGCTTCAGGTTCACTATCTAGTATTTAATTTAAGATGAAGATTGAAACTACAAATAAGAATACAAGAATTTAATGACATTATTTTGCCATTATTAATTTAAGTTGATTATAAAATTAAATACTATTTTATTCAGGACTTAGCACCGACTTCAAACCTCAGTATTAGTTAAATATACAATATTTCACATTAACATTAATAAAAGCTAGCTTTCCAGCATTCCAAATATATTTATTTTTTAAGTTATGCATTTTAGTTCTTATAAAACAATAATAAAAACAATCGATTAATGTCTCCATTTCGAAAGATAAATCTGCCCAGACTGTACAGATTACGTGACTATTTGATTTTCTGTTTTATAAACATTAGCTAAGCGCTGTGTAAACGAAACGTACTACGAACAAACTTAAACAAATGCCTTATAAAACATTTTACATTCCATTTTATGTCTTCTGCGGTGGTAATTAGATCCAACCATTTCTTTTTATTTGCTTATTAGACAACTTAATATTAAATTCACCTGTGGCATGCTGTCAGCTCCCGTTTTTGAAGAGTACTCTTTGTATTTCTATTTATATTTCAAGGATATATGAATAGATAATGTTTATTTTTTTAAATATATATATTTATTTTTAATACCTATATGCATTTAATATTTGAATTACTATGATATAAAAAATTGTCTGACTTATGTCACGATTTTATAATTGCCTTTATTTTAATCATATAATACGCAGGCCAAAGCAAGAGAGCATGTTATAATTAAATAAATAAAATTCTAACTACCAGTAACAAAAACTAATCTATAAGAATTTATAAATGTAATAGAATAAATAAAATGGAGACTACGCTGTAACTACAAATCCATTATTATAATATCCTATAACAATATCTTCGTATTTCTCGATAGCATCACTGTAATAAAACGAAAATAGTTTCTTTTATTTTACATTTAAACACATCTGTCTGTGGTGCTCTCCTCCAGCTGCGATATCTTCATTTGGCGGGACGCAGGTGTCACGTGATAAAACATCTGTCTCACTCTAAATAATAGAGAAAACTAGTTCCGTCTCTTTCGTTCGTTTGTGCCTCATCTCCAGGGAAGCCTACATCTTTTGATTCTTTTTTGTTTTCTCTAAGACGAAGGCATTACTTATTTCATTCGAGTTGTTGGATACAAAAATGTGAGAATTTATATATTTTCATAATTTATATCTTTCAAAAGAATATATGGAATTGGTAACTGTCAGAATAAAAATGATGAATATGAGTTTAAATCACTTTCTAGAATTTATATTGAGGCATAATAGGTATATTTTTTTATTCCCGATTTTCAGTTATTACAACAATATTAACTTAACTTACAACTTTACATGTACATTAACAAATTAATCTAAACCAGTTGCTATATAATTTTTTTATAAAACAATTTTTATGTTCATCTATCTCCCGCTTGACGGTTACCCAGAAAAAATCGAGAGATGAATCAAAAAAATACGTTGCAATGAAAAAACACGATAAACTTTATCGATCAATGTACGCTGTATAGTCGACATCGATCTTCTCCTTCAACGATCAATCACCATGGTTAATACAAATAGAACTAGAACCGCTACCTGTCACGTAACCTCTGGCATGCTAGCAGTCAAGACATTCTTAAATGGTGTGCGTTAAGTTGAATTAAAATATTACTATAAAAGATTTTATCTTATACCTATTCTCCAATTGGAAGCTCCAATTTATATTTCAACTATTGTTTAATAAAGTCTCTCAAAATATAATAATATAACCTTGAAAGTTTCATGGTTCACTGCATAATGTCTTATGCAGCTGGCTGCCTTATTAGTTTAGTGGCTGCTGTAGCCCGCTCCACTTACCGCGTACATGTGCTAGCGTTCCCCGTTAACTTAGTTTTATAATATTACATTTTTTTGTAATTGAGTTCATTTTTAGGGTTCCGTACGTTTTAGGAAAAAAAACTCTTATAAGATCACTCTGTTGTCCTTCTGTCTGTTCCGTCAAGACTCTTTACTTCAGAAACGCTTGGAGATATCGAGTTGAAATTCACACCATATATTCAGATCTAAGGCCCTATCATTTCCTGATAAAAAAACATATTTCTGTGTATATTTAGAAAAAAGATATGACCGTTTATGTCGTAAAAAGTGCTTATTTCAAAAGGAAAACTAAACATACGTGTTCTATTAAACGATATCCTAGTAAAATTATTGTTATAAATCGTCCATAGAAGCCACAAAGGCAGGACATAAAGCTCTACCTGACATGACAGTCTCTTTTATGCAACAGCGAACAAGACCTTGTATGGTTGAGATATCGCATGCTAACTACTCGAACACTGTACACGCTATAAATATACTATACAACGTAATTAATACATAATTATATGAATAGATTATGTAAAAACATATATAATAATCTTTTAAAGTAAAGTTTTTTAATAGATTTCCACAGAAAAAATGTAATTAAGAATAAAAGAAATAGATTTAGATGAAAGATTCAATTTTATCAGTTTCACGGTGTATCCTTCATGTAGCGGAGTAGGCAGAGGGAGAGCACAGTGTTAAGACACTGCACTCCAAACTTTCCGCCTAATTCTGTAGACGTTGAGTTCTCCACTCGTTGCGGCTCTCAACCTCACATGCTCGCATGTGACAGTCACATGCTTGGGTTTTTGCGCCACGACTGGCCTCCAATTGTATGGTGTACAAATTATAAGTTTTAACCATTTAGCGTCCAATTACCGACATGATATGGTACATACCGAAGAAACCATCAAATATCTAGTAGCGGTGCAATGTATTCAAGTATTTATAAATTGACTGACAACACATGTTTGATCAAGAAGTAAATTTTTTATTTTTATTTTGAATAGCTTGGGAAAAGCACAAAACCAGGCAGTTGGAAAATAGGTAATGTAAAAAAATCTTTAAATATATATTTTTTTGGAATAATTTTTACGATTTAACTTTAAAATAAATGCAAATTGCTATATTTCTGTATGTGTCAAATGTGGCTCAACGTCCTACGTGTTTTCATCTTGAATGTAATGCTCACAAATCATTTCAACAAATGATGCTATATTATCCATCTATACTAATTCGATTTGGATTCGATTCTTTATATTTAATTTTTTTCCAGCGATAGGATCACATATTGTAGCATTTTTTTGACCTCGCAAAAATATATACTGACACGGTAAATTATACATGTAATAGGAGACTGACCATAAAAGTATGACTAAGTAAATAATTTTTATTGTACGAGAAAAATATCAATTTTTTGAAGAAAAAATAATTTATATCATTGCTATGTGTAGTTTTTGCTCTGTCAAATAATAATAATATAAATGCATTAAATTTTTTTTTCTGAACTTCTATAGTTAAATTAGACTTAATTTTCTATTTTTTTTAATCTAGTTACCTTTTAAAATATTATTGTATTATAAAAGTGCACTATATGAATACATATGATATTTAAATAGAGTAATATACAATTAAATGCAGAAAAAACATTAAAATATCAATATATAAAACAAAAAAAAAGCACTTAAGTTAAATGAACATGGACGTGCGTCAGTTTTAGTGGAAAGCGCCTCTCGCTTACCACACGAGCCTTTCGCGTCGCCGCCTCGCCGCCTCGCCGCCGCCGATAGAGTCATTATCTACCATTATTAACACATCATCTCAAACTTTACAACCCTAACGAAATAGTAATGAAGCGTGAACTTTGCTTTTAATAACTAAATACTGGATTAATATTTAATAAATAATTTTAAGACTCAATAGGCATTTTGAAATTTCAAAATTTTTGTATTTTGTATCATGTTTTGTTTTAGTTAGTAGTAGTTTTTTAATTAATAACAGGTAATATACATTATATTTTCGACATGGGTGTACAGTGGTTTCATTTTGTACTTCTAAGGATCTTGGACTTTGTTCTTTTTATCTTCAAGCGTTATCCCACACACAGTAGTATCAGCAGAGAAAACTTAGTGTTAATACACTCCATTCCACATTTTTTGCCGAATTCTAGAGGTGTATCAACGCTGCGCTTTGCCTCGAAACCATAACAAAGAAATGAAAATATTAAATATTTCATTCCTCAAACGGGAACCGAACCCACGACCTGTCACATGTTGCAGTCACACGTTAATGCCTCCGTGCATAATTTTTAACTATTAATTAGTGACCCTATGTTTTGGAACAATAAGTTTGACAAACTTTGGTCGTTTGTCCGATTAAAGCACCGGACAGCTGCAGCTCGGCGCTGGCTGCACCAGCGGCGAGCGTTGGACTACGACTTGATGTATATGATTTTCTTTTCCATTTTTCTAACTCTTAGTTTTTTTTAGTTTTCAATCTTCCAAAAAACTTTTGAAAAGGAAGAACTTACAATAATAAATCTTTATTTTATTATATACTGCTTGTACTTTAGAGGAAAATTTTGAGATAGATAATATAGTGAGTATCGAACGTATGTGTATAAGTGTACGGTACATTTATATTTTATTATACATTATTAAAAATATCTCCGTATACAATTAAAATACAATAGGTTTTGATTAATATTATAATAGCACAGGATTACATCTTTGGATATATTGAGGTAATTTGTAAGTAGTACTTATTAAATTTTAAATATCATAGAATAATATTCTTTAGGTTATTAAAAATAAGGACTTGTCTCCCTTGTAGTGTCGTGGGAGAAAGACTGCGTGGGCCGCAGTAACGCCCACTGCGACACACGTGTCCCGGATGTGGATGAAGGAATTGTACCTTTTAGGATGAACATAAGTAATTAAACTAATTTTGTATATTTGATGAAATATATTTTTTTATTTTCTGCCTTAATGTTTGTAGATATTGTGTTTCCATAATATTTATTAAATCAATTCTATTATTTTTATTATTAAATTAAAATCGACCAATATTATAAATAAAAAAAATCACTCTTTATAATATCATTTTTTATACTGAGATTCTACTTCTTACTTCTCTACAGTATAATTGTATTGGAGTGTGGTTTCCTCCAGGCCACAACTTGCAGCCAACTTGGAAGTCGTCAAATCGATTATATAGCCAAGTTGACGATCTGAACCTGACCAAGGCAACGGATTATGCAGTCAGCGTGGTTCAACACTGGCAAGAAGGACACTAGAAAAGATAAAGAGAAAAAAACTTCTTATAGTATTTTTCTTCACTCTGTCTTATATTTTACGTAAAGTTATATAGACACGTCTCATATAAGTAATTGCATTTACTACACTGTATTAATTTAACTAAACATATATCGATACCTTGATCAACACTTTCAAAACTTGTAAAAACCAAACAGGAAGCTTTCAATTTTCCAATTCAGCATTTATTGTGTGCAGCGTCATCGTGTCGACTCTCAAAATTTTATTTTACGAGAGTGGACAAAGCAATAACCCTTTTTTACCCGACGGACACCGATAAAGTTGTAGCGTGTCCCCAGAACAGGTTCTTGTTAGCGCGAATGAAGTTGTTATACGTGACGGGGCTCGCCAGTTTTTGTTATTACACTCCCTTTGTCCGACGCCACTCGCCGCCTCGAGATCCCTGATAAGACTGAGTCATGAACGAAAACATTACTTAATTAGCAATATATGGCAAAGGTTGAACATGTTTTTTTTTTTAAACTAAAAACATGTCATGGACGTAGTAGCTTCGCACAGCAAAATGTCAAAGCGTTAATAATTATAGAGCCAATGCTGATTTTCGTCTTGATCAAGCAAGTTGACTTCATTAAAAAAAAAGATTATTATTCAGCTTAAAAATAATACGTATTGAACGGTAATAAAAATATTGTAGTAATATATATTGGCCAGCCGTGGCTCAGGGCTATAAAGGGTGACTATAAACACAGCTGGTTGTGGGTTCGACCTCAACTCGAGGAAATGAAATACTTATTTAAGTCTATATTTCCATTTCTTCGCTCTGGTGTCCAGGCAAAGCGGGCCTCTGCTGTGTGCAGGATACATAATGACGCTGCAAGAAATATAATTACGATGTAACTTAAACTGTACGACGTACAGACAACTACACATAGTAGATTATATACAATATACATTATATAAATAAGATTAATTATCCCAACTATGTCTACTTTAGATAGATATATTATGTCTTGCTCGTGCTTCTATTCGGGCAAGGTTCAATGCTCTATCGCGGTACGGTACAATTAAGCGGAGTTAGCTATTGAATTAACAGCCGAGGGTATCTAATGAATATTATCTAAAAGTTTAATCTTTTTATTCAAATTAAATTTTTATGTGTGTGTGTATTTTATTATGTAAATTTTCGATACTCAGTCAAGGAAATTAAATATTTAATATTTTCATTTCATCGCTCTGGCAACGAGGCAAAGCTCAGTGTTGAGTTCTGTCACTAACACATTAAGTTTCGAAAATTCTGCAGAAATAGGAAATCGAGGAATTTTAATACTAGATAGCCTTTCTTAGTCTATTATATGCGGAATACAGTGAGAATCTATATATGAATAAAAGGAAAAATCTTTTATATATTTACCTTTAAATTCGCTGGCAATTATAATTAATGGCGTTAAAGTAAGCTTCCTAAATTTATAAAACTACGGTATAGAATAAGATAAACAAATCAAATAATATATGTAATATATAAAATTAATGAAGCCTTCACAGCTTTCGGCGCCATAAAAGCGAATCTATCTTTGAGGTCACCGCCTTCACTGCGTAACACCTTTTTTATTTAATAATTTATTCTTTTACATCTGACAGGCAATGACTAATTTCTTGTTATTATGATTGATATAACGATGATAAAAATATGATTTACTATAAAACAACAAAAAATATTATTAAAATAAAATACATTTGATAGGTAATTTTGTATTTATTTTAAAAATTATTGATATCATCATATACACGTATATAAATACATAATATATTTTATTTCCGTAATTACCGCAATAATTCCACACTTTGTATTCTAAATTTTAGTAATGGCAACCCAAAAGATATAATTACACTATTTTGACAGATTGTTGTAACAAATCAAAATTTTACAATAATTAAACATATTTCATATAAAACAAAAAAAATATGCTCATCGTTGTCTGCACTTGCTCGAAGTCGGCAGCTTTGAAGTACCAACTGGCGGGACAGCGGGCGACGACGCTTATATAAAAAACCTAGTGATTTATTCCCCGTGTGTTGGGCTCGAGCCGGTAATGACTTTATCGAATGAAAAGTCTTACTCAAATAATAACTTGTAATAAAGCTTGTCCAATAAATATTTTAGAGTCGTATTCAATATCTTCTTTAGAAAATTTTATTATATTTTTCTTACAAATTTCATAAAACCAAGACTTTTCACTCTGAACTCTATGTATATAAATTTTAAGTTCAAATATTTGGATAAATCATTTATTTTTGTTTTTATTTTTCATTTAAATTACTAATATAGTTTGTATCAAAATCTCTAGAAATAAAAAAAGAATCTTAAGAGGCCGTCGTGGCGCACTGGCACAAGGTGTTACTGTACGGTAGAATGAATTTTTATTTATTAATATTTTCATTTCTTCACACTGACAAGGCCCGGCGTGAGTTCCGCTACTCAACACATGCCTCGAAGAATTCGGCGCCAAGTGAGGAACGGAGTGTCTTGACACTAGGTTTCTTTCGTCTGTTGTATGCGATATACAGCGTGAACCTGATTTATTTTTTTTCTGTTTTTTTTTAAAGACATTGAATAATAGTTCAAAAGTCATTGGGTGTAATGCACTTTATACACTCCATACTCACCTAATTTAAATACAAACGCATCCAAAATGCGGCTCGACTGCCTCTACCACAGAATATATGCAATAATTTATAGATGCAGCCCGTAGCCTATTCTTCTCTTAAGCTAGACCTTTATTGTTATGTTCAAATGATTTCTCAGAACAGCTAGCTTGGTTTGACAACAAACCACTACAAATTCCATAGCATCATGAGGTAAAACCACTTGTTTGTGGATTACCAAAACTGACAAATCTCATACTAAGAAGGAAACAACACAATAGCTATAACTATTTAACAACAATATAATGTTTCCAGTAGCTTAAGCTCGAGAGGTTATTAAACCGTAGCTTAAAAGAGCAAAAAAGTTTTAAAGAAGTGTACAAAGAAACCGCCAACAAATTGTGTAAGATAAGTACAGTATTTAGTGAAATAAGCCATCATTAAGGGATTGTGAATAAACGTCTTATAAGAAATTTACATGTTTATAATTAAATGGCAAATCAATGTAGTAGGCTGTATGTTACAAATTCATAATGTTTTATTGTACATTAATGTAATATTTAGTCAAATTCACGCGCAATGCCTCCAGATTTTTTTTTATGGAAAAAGACAAGGCAATCGAGCGTACGGGTCACCAGATTGTAAGTGATCCACGACGCCCACGACCCCGTGTAACAACTAGAAGAGCTACAGGTGCGTAGCCGGCCTTTGAGGTGAAGATAGATCTCACTTAAAATTACAATTTAAACATACATATACAATTAAATATAATAAACAAAAATATACCTAAATGAAACAAAAACCCTTTTATATGTATATGGAATTTAATGTTTAACTTATAAAGCTATTTAGCCACAATCATAAAGTAAAATAAAATATCTACCTAATCGGTTTTTTATAGAGAGAGAGAGAGAGATTTAAAAATTGAAGTCTCTCAGCATGATTTTGGCTTAAGTTCCAGCATGTGCCACACACCGTGTACCAAATGACGTAACAATGAGGAACTAGGCGGTTTGGAGGTGTAATTACGATCACCAGCCGTCATTACAGGCAAACGTGGCCACCCACCGGCAAGCCAGCTACGAAATCGCTGTGCTCAGTTCGTAGATATCTTTATATTGTCCAAATTATAGACTGCTCTAGATGTATGTCAATGTATCTTAGAAGTTTGTTACTATTATGGTAAAAAGAATGGTTTAAGCTAATCGAACTGTAATCACACATTTAAGTTTAATAGTGTAGGGTTACAATTTTTTTATTGGTTTAATGGTTTATTTTTTTTATATGTTGTAACTGCCTAGTTCTAAGACATTGGTTAATTTGTAACATTTATGTTTTTAATTGACAATTTTTCTGAGCATAAAAATCTATTAATAAGTCATTCCTATCTTTAACCCTTCTTTGCATCGTGATGGAAATTTCCATCATACCATTTAAAAGGAAAAATAACATTATAGGACTCCACAGAGACAGTCTTTTTGTAATTGAATCAAATTGGTAATAATTTCTGAACGAAACGGAACTTGCCGAATAAAAAAAAAAGCAAACGTCAAGTAACTATATGCCAAAAAGTCTTGAATTTACTTGCCTCTCAAAACTTTGTTGTAGTGTGCTATTTGAAAAAGTTTTTTGAATAGAAGATTCAACAAAAAGTGGTGAAAAAAGCTGAAAATGAATAGAAAAAAGGTTAGTTTTACTTTTTTATTAACAACTTTTGTTGCAATCATCGATATTGTATTTAAAATTGTACCATTTTTATATGATGTAAATTTACATCAGTATGCAATATTGGTACCTATATTGGTACTATGGAAATGAAGTTTCTTTTAAAATTATTGTTATTTGTTATCATTGCAGTATACGTTGAAGGAGAAAGACATAGAAGTAGCAAGAGGCAGCTATGAAGAAAGGGTTTCTTCATATGATGGTATCGACATGGCTTGTGTGGCCTGGAAAGACAATAAAGTGGTTACACTTTTATCTACATATGTGGGATCGTTACCAATATCTACTGTTACAAGATATGATAAAACCAAAAAAGAGAAAGTACCAATTTCATGTCCACATATTGTACAAGAGTATAATAAACATATGGGGGGGGGTGGATCTAATTGATAGTTTTCTGGGAAGATATCATATAACTATAAGGTCCAAAAAATGGTACCTAAGAATATTCTTTCATTTACTGGACTTAACAGTTATTAATGCTTGGATAATATATAAAAAAAATGCAAACAAACGAGGTGTAACAAAAAATAATATTCTTTCCTTGGGTCAGTTTCGGAATGAGTTGGCTCAAGTTCTATGCACTATAGGAGAAGACACAGAGGTGAGAAAAGGTCGTGGCTCCCGTGTGCACACCAGCCGTGTGGTCCCGGCTTAGAATAGGATCACCCTGGTACTGTCGGTGTCGTAAGAGGCGACTAAAGTACGTGTGGTAGAGTCACGTCGCCAGTAATGGCAACACGCATGGGCAGATTCGACCGGATTTAATACCACCCCCGACATTCAAAACCGGCGTGAAGTAGTGGCTCTTGCCACTGCGTTTCGCATTAGGTAATGCCGGGCCCCGGTGCCCTTCATCTTCACCTTAAAGGCTGGCAACGCACCTGTGGCTCCTCTGGTGTTGCACGGGGTCGTGGGCGGCGGTGATCACTTACCATCAGGTGACCCGAACGCTCGTTTGCCTTGTCCTCTCCCATAAATAAAAAAAAAAAAAGCACCAGTTCGCTTGAACATCAATTGGACCTCAAGAGAAAAAGAGGCCCAGCTACTGTTCCTCCCCCAAAAGACATCAGAAGAGATGGGTGTGATCATTTGCCACTAGTTTCTACATCTCTTAGATGTAAATACCCACACTGTAAGGGCTATTCCACGATACGTTGTAGCAAGTGTAACTTAAACTTGTGCTTAAATAAAAACAACAACTGTTTCCTACGTTTTCATCGGGAGTAATAGTGTAAATAAATATAAAATGTGTATGCTCTAATAAATAATTAATGTATGAACGTGATAAGGCTGTTTTGCATGATGATGGAAAAATCCATCATATTGTTTTTTCAATAAAAAAAGCTATAAAAATAGACAAATATTTTTTTATTTATTTTTCCTGTAATGTATGAACTGAATTACAAACACATGATTTTTTTTTTTAAAAAGTAAAAAATCATGCAAAGAAGGGTTAAGACTATGACACATAATGTCAAGTGTAAATGAATTTTAGCCTTGGTTTGCCAGACTATTTTGGGACGGGTATGGCCTAACTAGCCATGCCTATCCCAAAATAGTCTGATTCCACCCCAGAATTTGAAAAACGAAGCCTATAAAATAAGAAAGATATGGTGTAAGGTACACCAAACTATTAGTTCAAAACTAAAGACATGGCCTACACTGAAATAATAATTTAATACAAAAATAAAACTATTTTCTCTATTGAGATCCTACAAATAACTATTGTTTATAAACTGACGCCATTTCGCCACGACACACCACAACATAAAAATAACCATTCAATTATGATAATAACATAATAATGTAGAGACAAGTGTTTACATCAACATTTCCATATCTTCACCGAGGAGTAAATTGGCGTCTATGTAGCATGGCAAATCTTGTAACTTCATGCTAATAGCCAATCAAATGAGCATACTCGTAGTAATAAAGCGATCATAGAAGAGGTTTACGAGATGTCGACGGACGGACGGTCTGTCAGATACTACGTCTTAATTACGAAGCTACTTAATGAGCTATAAACGCAACATCTAGTGGTTATAGGCTGTGTACAAGTTATAAAATTTATAACTAAATTATTATTGGTTATCTATTATTTGGGACCAGTGATGGCGCTGGGGGCACAGACTCCCACTCGAGAAAATGAAATATTTAATATTTTAATTTCTACGCTTTGCTATCCAGCAAGATACGGCGTAAAGCTGATTTTTTATTTTATTTTTAAGACATTAAAGTGATAAAAATTTATTAAAAAAATAAATAGAAATCTATTAATAATACATATAATAAAAAAGTAAAAATGGTGCGTCTGTACATCGAACACATTTACAAAATAGTCATTGAGGGGGGTGCAGGAACAAGAGTAGAACCCAAATCCATAAAATAAAATTGTCTGTTTGTTTGTTTATCTGTTTATTAGTCTGTTTGGACTGGACAGGTTTGAATGAAACAGTTGAGGTCTATTTTGTAATGATAGGTACATTATTCAAGACTTGCCCCTGAAGAATAAGTACGATCTTTGATGGACGCAAGCGCATCCCCCGATTAACACATTTCTTTTATAGTGTTTTTCACCTATATCTACCCTCTTTTATGGTCTAATATCTAATAATGTATATTATAATAAATATCAAGTATAGACATTGGTCGTATTTTTTAATTCAAAACAATAAAAAATCCTTATAGAAACCACGATAATGTTGTAACAAACATATTAAAAGTCATTATAGTTGTCAATCAATTCTGTTCATTAAATGAATAATCATGTAGTTCCAGCGGGCGAAGCCGCAGGCGGGCCGCAAGTTATGAAATAATTAACTTAAAACAATTTTTGTTATAATGTTTTAATAAATATGTATGAATGATTATATTCAAATTTAGTAAATTTAATATAGACACAACGTGTGTGTTCGTCCTAATGTCCATGCATTTTACAATATGATGCATATGAGGTTTTGATGTTTAGATGCAATTTATATGCAGACGGGAAACTGTAAAAAGTTGTATTGTCGTAATCGCTGATGCACCGCGACCGCGGAAATGGTAAAATAATTGAGATTGCTTTATATATCGTGTGAGTTGAATATATTTGTTTTGCGGATATTAAAAAATTTTTTGAGCTTTTTTTTTATACTATATCCTACTTATAATATGGATGATTATTCCATTTTTAAACAAGAAATACTGAATGGATTTAGATGCTTTTCAGTAATATAGCAAATATTCATAAGAATACAATTAAGCATGAGTGTACAGTTTATGAATATATATCATATATTAAAAATAATATAATAATAATAAAGTTAAAGCGTAACGAGATTTCACATTTTATAATATTTCCTTTTATTTCAATTATTAGATAATTTATTATTATATATTATGCTATTTGCAATGTAAAGTGAATTAACATTTGACGTACCTGTCTCCATTAAGACGATATTCATGAAGACGTCGTTGGGCTTGGAGGCGTGGACATCGTGCTCGGCACTCACGAAAGCCGTGCCACATAAATGAGTTTAGAGTCAAGTACGTTATGCTTCAAAGTTATCTTTAATTTTATTCTCTAACTAGCGACCCGCTCGCGGCTTCGCCTGCTTGAACTATGTAATTATTAATTTAATATTTGTTAAATAGTTTTATAGCTTCACACTGTATCCCACATTTAGAAGAATTGGCGAGTGCATACAGTGTGCATAGAGTGCGTAGAGTGCATAGATAGAATTAAAAACAGTTCATTATTCCAAGTAGAAATCGAACCTTAAACCACTAAAATTAAAAGCTTTATATATCTCGAAATATTGTCCATACTTTTAATTGAAAACATAAAAAAGAAAAAATATATATACAATTATTTTTATATCAACCACCTGGTAATGAACATAACGAATTATTCAATGTGTTTTACAAGAAAAAACGCTATACATTTTTAAGCTATATTTCTCACTTTTACTGAAACTAACGCCAATCTAATCTAAGCGTGTAATTTTTAAATTCTTCTCATTCTTTCTAGTTTGAGGCTGCATCCTGCACAAAGCAGGGCAGACTGACGACGCCTAGGAACCTAGCGTTAAAAATTTTATTCCCATAAAAACATTTTACTACATTTAAATCATTATGTATCCAAATCTGAGAACCATAATATAAGCGTAACCCACACGTCCATTACAAATTAGGTTACCACGGAACGCATGAGCAGTTTCGGAGACTAAATTTCAAATTTGTCCTCTTTTTCTTTTTTTTTTTTTTATAATATATAAATTTTTGATAAGTAATCTTTTTATA
>JBAIZZ010000633.1:0-17000 GCA_037355905.1 Heliconius aoede | reverse complement strand
CAAAATTGATCGTCTAGGTGACAGATTATTCGAAGGTCTTATTAGACTTGAACTTCTAAATTTAGCTGGCAACGTATTGAATGAATTACCAGATAACATATTCGATAGGTCTAGGCTTCATATGCTTGAATCAATAATTCTTAGTTACAATTCATTCGAACAAGCTCCACTAAAAGCTCTACAGAAACAATATTTTTTCGTTTCTTCCGTAGACTTATCTCACAATGATATTGTAGATATTCCTGCTGAAGATAGCGTATTGGTTAATATAAAAAAATTAGACCTATCATTTAATCCTTTATCTGATAAGACAATTAGTAACATTTTAACTGAACCAAAAACTGTGCGGGATTTGAATTTAGCGGGTACTGGAATGAAGTTAGTTGATCAGCTAGAGACACCATTTTTGTACAGACTAAATTTATCTTACAATAATATAACAAGATTATCAGAAAAAA
This sequence comes from Heliconius aoede, assembly GCA_037355905.1. NCBI lineage: Eukaryota > Metazoa > Arthropoda > Insecta > Lepidoptera > Nymphalidae > Heliconius > Heliconius aoede. Next base: position 16,542 of record JBAIZZ010000633.1, on the reverse strand, counting down.
CGTTTGCGAGAACAACTTTGTTAGAATCTATTGATCTTTCACATAACCAAATTGGTGACATATCAAATTCACTTGCAATTTCTTGGCCAAAATTGAAATATCTTCAAAGATTAAACATCTCTGATAATCCAATAGTCGTTGTACTGGAGGGTAATTTTGACGGACTTTCATCGCTTCGAACCTTAGATATAAGAAATTTAGAAAAGTGCACAAAGATTGAGAAAAATGCTTTTAGAGCACTACCAAACTTGGTTGAACTTCGGGCATATGGATATCCAAGATTAGGATACTTTGACGTTCAAGGTGCTCTGCAATATGTATTAGCTCTAGAAAAGTTGGACGTAGAAGTGAAAGATACAAATATTGGAGCTGATCAGCTTCATTCCACTTTACACCCAAGGTTAGAAGAATTAGGTTTACGAGGCAACCGTTTGAAAACCGTATCTTCAGGAGTACTTGCTGGTTTGAAGGCACCATCAATTATTGTACGATTCCGTAATACGTCAGTGTCTAGTCTTCCACCAGCTCTATTGTTTCCTTTACCACGCTCTTCACGAATAACAATCGATGTCGGAGGAAGTCAATTAACAACCTTACAATCACAGTTATTGGTGGCTCTTGATGACCGTCGAGCCGATCTCTCAATGTTTGGCTTAGATAGTAATCCCATCCGATGTGATTGTAACTCGAGAGCTTTACGGCGTTGGATACCCAATGTAGGCATAGAAGATGTTCGATGTAGCGCACCAGAACATTTAGCTGGATTTTTGCTTGTTGAAATAGGAGACGACGAGTTATCATGTGATAGTAAAAGAAAATCAACGACAATTTCCACATCCAGTATTTCAACACCTCCACCACGTTTGGTTCATCGAACGTCTGCTGAGCCGGACATAATTTGGTCCATCGCGCCTTCACATGAGCGCCCTAAAGTTGCAGGGGAGCCTAAAGGGGCACCAGTTATCGGTGTAGCCACATCTAACAACGATGATAACCTCATTATAGGTATTGTAGGAGGAGTGGTTGCATTTATAGCAATCCTTATTGTTGCTATATGTATTGTTCGATTGCGAATGACAACGACTTCTTATAGAGGCGGGCCTTTGGCTAATAGTCCAGGGGCAGGAGGACCACCGATGTGGGGGGCTGCTTGGCCTGGCTATGCTGGTACATTACCACCTCCTTCCTTGTCTAATGCAACATTGCCTCATAAAGTGCAGTCTGGCCCAGGATCGGTGCGTTATTTAGCACCACCTCCACCAGCTCCTTACTTTATAAGCTTGCCACCGCACGATGATAAAATTTATCGGTAAATTAAGCGTAATATTTAAATTAAGTATAATATTGAATAGTATGGTAAAGCCTGAATTGTAAATATAATTAAGAGACTATTAATTACTGGATGAGGTCCTGTCTAACAATATGCTTGTATTTTGTGCTTTGTCTTCTTTTAATGTAAAGTTAGTAATTTTATATAAGTTAATGAAAAAAAAATTATATAAATAGTTTACAATGAAGATTCTGTGTAAAACTTGGGCTAGGTTTGATTCTAGTCACCAGTGGCAGGTTCTTTTTAATTACAGACATAAAAAATGTTAAAACAGGAAACAAATGAGCTTGAAAGATATAATAAGATTGAAGATTTATTGTATAATTATTATTGTAAGAGCCTCAAATTTTATTGTAAGTTACATAAGGTTAGTTATAGTACATTATTATAAAATAAATTCATCTACCAATAATAAATTTACTTTTATTTTTTATTGATTATCTTACTTAGTTAAAAAATAACGTATGAGTTGAATTATAAAGTCGAGTTTATTGTGAAAAAATTGAAGAAAACTCTGGTAAAAATAAAACTATATTACATCGTAACATTGTAAGTTTAGTCAAAATGGATCTATATAAATGTATAGGATTTGTTCACATGAACAACATGTGATGCTCGCGCTATCGCGACATGGAATTTCAATTTATCATCACCTGCAGCTCGGATTAGAGGGTAAGCTTTACGTATGGTTTTGAATGTTAGAGTAAATTGCCCTTTTAAAAGATTATGGAGGAAGAAATATATTTTTTCAATGATAAATATATACAAGCATTTAGAATATATATAAAATAATTTGGAACTAAAACAGTTATACAACAAAGAAAATTAAAGTTTCTTTTTATCTAAAATTTAGTTCTAAAATTTATTTATATTTTTACATTATTTCGTTTGACGTTCAAACAAGATATTTGAATAACAGATAATAAATATAATAAATAACAGATAACAGCAGTGATAACAGATAATAGCAAAATAATATTTTGGTATGAATATGGTAATGCCACAATATATATATATATATCCCGATCACAATGTATCCGATTCGCACTTGTCTCGTATTTTTTATTTTAAATTAATTGATATTTACTCAATTAAAATGTAAGTTAATTTTTTATCATAAGTATAATGTAATAAATATTTGATACATAACGTAAAGATGTTTTAACACAATCTGAGTCAAAGTTAAGCTGAAACATTTTTAATATTTCCCACATTTCCATATAAATAAACGTTAAATTAAAATTTTCGAGTTCTCACTGGGCTGTGGTTGTCGACTCTTTATTGACATTACCCTTGCTATGTGGAAAACAGCGTGGAGCTTTTAAATTTTTTACAGTTCCGATATACATTAATATATTTCTTAATTATTTAAAAACCTAATTGTATTAATTCCACAAAAGCTGTCTACGGTTGTACAAATAGGAACATTATAAAAATAAATCCTTATTTGTAAATCAAAACAACTAATATTTGAGTAGAATGTCCAATAGAGTACTTCATTACCATAACAAATGAATAATCACGTCGAAATTACCTAAACCATTGGTTTTCGTAATAATTATTTGCTATTGTTGTGGGCTTTTAGACGATTAGGTACATAAATTGTATACTAATTTGCTATATTGTCTGCCACTATTTGAAAGCTTAAAGTTGTAAACTTTTCAGTTTATGTAGTTTCACGCTGTGTTCCGTATGTGGAAAGTTATGAAATTAGGTGGGAACAAAGATATTTTCGTTCCTCATTTTTCGACGAATTTTTTTTTTTGACGCAGGTTTTTTTAAGCTGCATGTGTGTGTGTCTTGAGCTACGTAATAAAATCTAAGAATCTGAATGAATGAAACTTATTATGATATCTTCATGACTTGCTATAAAAGATATAGCACTATTTAATTTACTCGATTTGACATGCAATTGTGTTTACAGTCGTACTATATGCCCCTGCGCACGACTGGCCTCACTAACTGTGATTTATTTTAATGCATATAATTAATTTCATCTTCGTTATATATTCACCATGTATATATAACTCAAATATGTTTGGATAGTACCAACGCCGCAACAACATACGTCTCTGAATATATTGTCTCAGAAAGCAAACGATGTAGTAGAGTGCTTACTTAGGGTCTCCGTGTAACGAGAAGATAACAGATATGTATATAAAATATAATAAAACACACTTTGATACTGTTTTTCATCTTAAATTGAGTAATAAAAGATCTAAGCTTAAAAACGTAGTTTAAGTTAAATAAGTAAAAGAAGCTTTGGTCGTAATATAGTTATTAATTCTTAACGTCAAAAAAAAAAACAAATTTACGTATTTACATTAATTTAGATAAAAAAGAACATAACCATTATAATAAGATTAAAGTCACTTAAAGTAGAATTATTTAAACTGAAATTACATTAAGTATAATTTATATTCACACTGAAGCCTGGAAAATGTCTACTGTAATAAATATGATATGACACTCTTTAGATAGCCTCCTCACTCTCGTTCTTCGTTTACAATTAGATTAAATAGCAAAATTTATGTTTGAATTTATTTAATTTATACTAATTTAAGGTTGGCGTTATTTAAACAGTATGGATATAAAATATGTTATTCCCGTTATATTTGAGTAATGCCACTTAAAGAGTTGTTAGCGCGAAGGCGTGCTCGGTTAACTTTTATCCATGACAATATTCCAATCATTTTGATAATGAGTTTTTGACAGCTTATAATGTTGACAACGTATGTATTACATTTATTTTTATTATTGTAACCAAAAGATAAATGTAATAAAAATCATAATAAATCTGAATGCGCAAAAAAAAGCACACTAAGTATCAATCTAGTATTGAAGGAGAATATACACTGTCAAATCGCGCAGTATTCCTTATATAACAGGGTAAGTAGAGACAACCTAATTTCAAGACTCTCCGCTTGTAGATATCTATAGAGGAATTTATGTAAATATCCTTATAACTTTCGTAAAGCTTATGCGTTAAATATAGATCGATCGCTGTAAGTTGGAAGCTGGTTTAAGAGTTAGCAAATTACCCCTAGGCGTATCTATAGAGAACTTTAACCATTTCGATTTTAAGTTATTAATCGGAGTCAATTGGGACTAACTTTTGGCATGATCAGATTACTTCTCTTCTTTGTGTTCTTTTTCTTTTAAGATTTACGTTTTATCTCGTAGTAGGATAGGCAGGGAGAACCTAGTGTTAAGTCAAAATAATTCTTCGGAATGGGAATCAAACCATAGATATGAGTTCACAGTCACGCGCTGCACGCCACTGCGCCACTACGATCTCATTACACATCTATTATATAGTAATAATAATAATAAAAAATATGTACACACACAGTATGACGAAAAACACCACTCCCGCTGTTTTCGTATTATTTCTATACTTTTTGAATAAGTGTAAATAAATTGAACACAAGTTCGATTTCTGATATGTGAAGTGCAGCGAAATTGACGCTCAACGCGATCCCGCTCACAAAGAAGCCAATATAAGTTGGAAACAGAGAGCTTTCATTGACATGATTGAGTGTTTCGATGTAGACGTGTTCCTCTTGTTAAAAATATTTTAAGCCTTATATATTTTTTTATTTATTTATCTTTACTACTTACTTAAGTCCATATTGTTAAAATAGTGTGACGCAGCGGCATGGTGTCACTGTCAACGCGACGGTTGTGGGTTCGGTTCTCATAAAAAATTTTAAAAAGTAGTAATATGTATCAATAAAAAAAACCAGTAAATTTTAATATAAGCATGAGCTTTTTTCATTGTACGCAAATTTGTAAATAAAATTTTGAGGTATAAAATTTTGAATGGGAAACTAAAATCAGTTCTATAAAAAGTGATATTCGCCTTGCAAAAGGGTTCTGTATAGCGTGGGCTGAGAGGGCGCAGACGGCATATGTTAATACAACTAACCCAATACGGGTATCAAATGAAAGGGTAACAGATTTTATTTCATATAACATTTTGGTCTTAGTAAGCAGGCTCTCATGACGCAGCTCGACGATACAACCCCATGGAATTTGAGTTTGTATCAGCTTCATATCAATATTGTGCCGTTATTTAATCTACATACAATACAATAATAAAAAAACGTAAATCTACAATATATTTTTTATAAAAATTATATATATAAAAAAATATATATTTAAATATTAAAAAGTGCAAAAAGCCAACGGCACGCGGTGTTCCCAGGCGGTCACCCATCCAAGTACTGACCGCGCCCGACGTTGCTTAACTTCGGTGATCGGACGAGAACCGGTGTGTTCAACGTGGTATGGACGTTGGCGATAGCGTTAACGAATTATCAATTTAATAAGTAATATAATATTACATTTTAAATTTACTATTATATGATTTTTCTAACACAGGGGTCGGCAAACTGCGGCTCGCGAGCCACATGCGGCTCTTTGGATGTGAAGCTACGACTCTTTAGTTTCATACGCAAATATTATTTATTTTATAAAAAAAACATTAAAAAAAAATATTTATATATTAATCACAATAATAAATAATTATCTAATAATGCCATATTATGATGATGATGATGTTAAAATTTATATACTCTCCAATGAAATGAAACAAACTCGTCAACGTTTATTTTGAATCCGTATATAGCAAGTTATGTGGAAAGGACATCATATAAAAACATATCTTCAATTTCTACTTGAATTTGAGACTTTTTAGACACAATGAAACGCGTGTTACGCGTGAAAGTCGATTACACTACTTTACATATTATTACACAATAAAAAAAAGTAAAAGAAAAAAAAAATCTAGATTTGTCGAGCACGTTTGGGATCTCGTGAAATCGGGTAGAAACCGGGAGTAACACGCACTCTTACATTTATGAGGCCTGCTCGGTACGTGAGCGAATTATGTAAGGCTTATTTATATACAAATGGTGCGCACGAGGGTAACAGCGTGATAGTCAGTGAATATTCCGGGCTAACCACGACGAAAAACAAATGTTATTTTAAATATTGTTTAAGATTTTTAGATTATGATTTGTCCAAAATTCTTTTGGACAAATCACAAACGAGCGAGTTTTAGAGCTTCATTTTGAAAATCAATAAGACGAATCTGTTCCACGAATAGGTTCATCGAAACGCTGTAGAGTGCTGTGGATAGTAGTAGTCTCTGTATGAAATAACACATGAAATATGCACAGAATTTTGATCTCGAATATGAAACTACAGGTTTATTGGATCTGAGTCACGCAGCAATGTCAAGGGTACACGAATTTGATATTTATTTATTAAATTTCTTTCTTCTCTTCATATTGCTTGATTTGCAATTCATGATGGATCCATTTGTATCACATCGAAGTTAGTAAGTCAGCAACAATTTTATGTTCTCTTATATTAAATAGACAGATATTATAATTTTATCTTTCGCCTCGCTTTGTCTCGATACTAAACACACAATTTTATAATATATCAATATGAAAAGGGGAACGAAGTGTCTTATCACTAGGTAACTTCTGGCTATCTTGCTGTGTGCGGGATACAGCGTGAAGCTGTTTTTTTTATCAATATTTGATAGAATTATTATTATTATTTTGAAAGGAGAATTATAATAAGGCATATTCTCTATATTTCACACTTATGTAAAATATAGGAAATATTTTTTTAAAATATTTATTTATGTGTATAAGAAAGTTAAATTTTTAATCAAAACAAAACGTAAATCACAATAATTTCACGTGGCCATATTTAAGAGGATTTATTCTGACAACGTGAAGTTTAAAATGATAGTGCGGCCTAGTAGCGTCTTGAATCTGCGACTTTGAATGTAATCCCAAGAGTAAAACTAATATACGGAATGTGTAATCCCGTTGGCTCTTGTCGTGCTTACATAAAGCTACATTTTGTCAAGCTTAAAACGTTGGTCTAACACCATTTTGCTAATGAAAAAAGTTATTTAAAATCTTATCAATATGTAGACAGTTTGAGTTATGTCACCCAACACGCAATGCATCAAAAATTGGGCGGTATGTGGTGAACGGATTGTCTCAACACTATGGCCCTTCTGATGGCTTTTAAATTATAATTTTTGATGATGAAAATATTTATATATGCCAAAGTATGATCATATTGGCAAAAAATATAAATGTATTTTCATCAGTCCCCTCTGATGTGGGTGTCTTAACACTAGGTAACCTCTGTGTGCCCTGCTGTGTGCGGGATACAGCGTGAAACTGATTTTTTTTTTACATTAATATGAACGATATAACACGTAGTTATAGCCTGGTACCTACTTAGGTATATACGAAAAAATCTTAGAAGACCGCACAAAATATTTCCTCGTGAAAGATAAAAGGGCGCCGCTTGAACCATTTCTGTCACTCCTGAATTTGGTGGAAGAATGGCAATAAAAGTGAATGTTACGGAACTAATTTTTCCCGAGCTTTCAACACAGTAACGTTCTTTAGTTAGTGGCTATAATTTTTTAGGAATAATATCAAACAGATAGGGTACTTTTTGCTTACGATAATATAATTTTTAATGTGGATTCGCATTAAATCTATTAAAACAATAAATAAAAAACCATTGAAAATAAAAAAAAATGTTTAATTATACATAACTTTTTATTATATAAAAATCCCTGTATCTGTAAACGCTATGTGGAAATAGTTAAATTCCACAAATTAATGGACAAAGTTACGACAATTAAAGGGCTTTTTCGCTTTAATTATACTCTTTGGAATTTTTCAAAATTATATAACATAAATAAATAATTTTCATTCTTTTAGTCCGCGTGGCCCACGTTTAATATAATGAATGAGGTTTCCGCATGGCGTCTACTCATTTTACAAAAATTGTGAAATATAATTTTATAATGTTGGTCTCTTCATCTTAACTGCGTTCTTTTTTTATTATGTTATTATTATACATTTTATTATATTACACATATGAAAATATTGCCTGAGCGTGAATCAAACGCTTGTGCTCTTTATGATGAGACTCTGTGCCACTTCGCCACGACGGGCTATTGACTTTTAATAATAATTAAACTACGGAAAACCATTAAAATTATTAATATAATTTCCTCATGTAACATTGATAAATGTCCTCTATAATATTTCTTCGATTTATTTCGATCGATTTTATTATAAGTATATTTCATATGGATTCGTAATTTTAATTACAAACATTCACTACAATAGTGAAATTCAACAAAACTGTGTAACAGCGCACGAGAATTATCCGGTATTTATTGGCTCAAATGGAAGCATACCTTTGTAGGAATTCTTCCTGTTATTGCATGTTACGCTACATAGAAATCCTACTCACGTGTAATATTAGTACGGGTATTGGATTTTTTTCTTAATTAAAAAAGAAAATGAAATTATTACTTTTTTACATATTGTAGGCGTATAGTATTGTAAAAGAATTATTTAAAAATCGCAAAATTCTTATAAGATTTTATAGCTTTGAGCACATGATTCTTTTTTGGTAAAATAACAAGAACAATTTTAAAATGGGAAACGAAGTGTCTTAACACTGGGTTCTCTCTGCCCATTCTGCTATATACGGGCGTGACACTAAATAAAATATAAACACTGATACTATAAGTTGAGACTACGTCAGAAAATACACAATTAAAAAGGAAATCATTAAGCTTGAACTTAAAAAAAAACTTTAACTATTATCATACTGGGCTCTTCACAAACACGAAACGGCTTGGTATTTTCTGCTAACCAATTTAAAAAGACCTTTAGGCTTCCATTCAAAGCACTTGCTTGTGAAGTTTTTTAATCAGCAATGGGGGTCCGGGTAGAGTGGTCGTGGTGTCGTATGGCCGGGAATGCCTCTTTGTCCGCATTACGCAGCCCACTGTATAGGATAAGCGTTCATTTGCTGGGTGGTGCCACGCCTCAAATGTCTGTCCAGAAAAATACGGGCGTCGTTTCATTTTTCATTATTTTTCTACCGCTTAATATATTTTGAAATTTAAAGTTGATATTTTGAATTTTTAATTAAAAATGACGTTATTCTGTTGCTACAAATTTTTAGAATGTTACGATTTAGGTATATGTAAGTCATTATTTTTGTCATTAATTTAAGTTATTGAAATTCTGTATAATTAAATAGATTCAATTAAGCTAACATTCTCTGGAATTTGATTAATCCTAAAACTTGAATAGTTTCTAATAAAAGAAGATGGTTAGGTTTTCATTCTAAACATAAAGGATATTTGGTAAAGATTCTAATAGAAAAACTATCAGCTCGGGCTATTTTATAGCGAGTAGATTTTCCCTTCAATACTCATGTTCCCATCGGATATTTTCAAGAAATGGCTCAACGAAAAATAGAAGACCTTTCTCGATAGTCTATTTCCATCATCTAATGAGATGTAGAAAATTCGTTCGGTTCCCAAAAAGGTCGCTTAGATTGAAAACAAGACTTTCTGTATATTTTTGTTTCGTGCCTTTGTAAATATAAATGTAATAAAAATATTATGTTTTGTAAGAGAAGTGTTCGTAGCGATTACTGGGAATAAAATTAATAATAAATCACTGCTAAGAACGTCACGACAGTACCTATTTATAATTATATAGAAGTTATAGTTATTTGGCTTAATTTTCACATAGAATAAAGTTTACATTTTGTCCACCTGATGGCAAGAACTAAAAAAAAATCAAAGCTTAACAAAAATAAATTAAGTGCTATAGAATTGCAGATGTGCGGGATACATTGTGCAGTAGCAAAAAATACAGGCTTTTTCCACATGATACGGTAAGCCGGATTTCATCTAGCCAGAGTGGGGATACAAAAGAAAAATATTACCGCGAGTAATAGTCAAACCCATAATCATCGTATTTATATATTTAAAATGCAAAAATGATACAAATAATATAAGACAGTCGTGGCGCCGCTGGGGCGTGTGACTGTAAACGCGACAGGTTGTGGGTTCGATTTCTACTCGAGGAAATGAAATATTTTCAGTTTCTTCGCACTGATGTCGAGGCAACTGCGCGGCGTGGAGTTCCGCCGTTCAACACGCAATGCCTCCAGAATTCGGCGGAAAATGGGGTACGGAGTGTTTTAACACTAGGTTCCCATTGCATACCCTACTTCATGCGGGATACAGTGTGAAGGTAAAAATAACAAATAATATCAAATTGATTTGATAGTAATGAATTTGCACTTAGCAAATGACCGACGGCCCCTCTAATCCCGATACGAAGAGACAGGCTGATACATTTATCGACGCATCTCACACACGCTTTGCTAATTTAGGCTTATTGAATAACTAGCGACCCAAACGCGGCTTAAGCTTTTTTATTATTTATAAATATACAAAATGTGTACATAAATAGCAGAAAAAAATGTGAAGAATTCTATTGATAACTTATTTATTTATTTTTTTCCATTCTTACATAGCACCGTAGGCAGAGGGAACCCGGAAAAACACACACTGACTATGAACACAAACTAGAAGCGAGGAAATAAAAATATTTAATATTTAATTCCCTCGACTGGGAATCGAGCCCACCGTGCCGTGTACAGCCGTAAGCTCATATTCCTAGTATGGATTAAAAAATGTTGTGTCATAACTCTATTTGCTCCGTTTCCGTAAAGTCTTTTATCTTTTCCCTTAAATAATTTTCAATACCGTGTCAAATTATAAAACAAAATTTTACTCCTGCGTATTGATCTGTTGTCGCTGCAACATAAATATTGAATAGAACACATATTTTGCTTAGAATGGCTAATTTTCACAAATATTATTTTTTAGCAAATCAATCATAGGCCGAAACTAACTGCGAACAGTTATTGACAAATTTCCTCTAAAAGTGAATTATTCAACGTTTCGAAGCGTCAAAACAACTTTTATTTATTGGAAAACTTCTCAATACTAAGCTAATAACGGAGACACGAGTTGGTGATTTTTATTAAGAGCTGACAAATTAATGGAATATAATAAAGAATACATTTTATTCAAGGTGCTTTATATTTACATATATTTACATATATTCCTTTACCAGACTTTTGCGCAACTTATCTAATATGGGTATCAAATTTGAAAAAATACTATTTACAGTGAAAACAACTCATAAGGCTGGTTTTTTAACAGGTTATTTATAGGTACTAATAGAATGAATTGCCACTTAGTATATAAATAACTTATCGATTTATTAAGAGCGGCGTTGTGTTCTGCAGCATATGATGTTCTAAATTTAGGGGAAAAAAAATTAAATGAAACGCGAAAAAGAAAACGATATCGTATCTCGAGAAACCATCCATGATTGTTTTCAATCTCACGGGACTTTCAATAAGCTCGGTCACGTACATATATTTTGAAAATTCAGTAGTAGAATGTATTTATTTACAACACTATTAATAATAATGTGAAAGCAGGTTTAAATTATTAATCATACTTTTAACAGTTACTAAGTCTTAAATAGTATATTTTTTAAATATATTTTAAATATATTTTTATATTATTAACTTTAATATATATTTTTATTACCTATATATATGGACTTACAGTTATTTGGCATGAAATACTACTGTACAAACAAATGAAAAAATCCGAAAAATGAAAAATATACGTATTACATAGAGAAAAAAATTCTAACATATATTTGTAGTATAATATATTTCATTCAAAATGAGTACATATGCCTGCAAATTTAACTTCAACTTTCAAAACTTGGTGGACGAGTACGACTCGCACTTAACCGGTGTTTTTTCAATATTTAATTGATCTCCAATCCCATAAATGTGTAATTCCTTAAATATTTCCCATCTGATTAGAAATAATGCATTCTTAAGTTGTGTATAAGCATAATGGTTGAGAGTTTGTAAGCTGACGCCCATTTACCACCATTTACCGCTAATAGAGAACACACGCTAGAACAAAGCGAATAACTTAACTAGTTTAGTTAGTATCTCTGACTCGCAATGTGTTAATGCTTAAAGCTCTAATATCTGTCTTTATAGTACTGTTAAGTTTAAACGACTTGTCTTTGTGGTGCAGCTGACTTCCTAATGAGTGGAGAATTTGCAACATATCATACATATTTTAGACCAGCTGTGACCAACGCCACTGGTTGTGGGTTCGATTTCCAATCGAGGAAACAAAATTATTTATATTTTCTTTTCCTCGCTCTGGTTACGTAGCAGAATCCGGTGGAAAGTAAAGGAAGTGTCATAATGAGAATAGAATGTCTGTAGATTCCCAGGCTCCATCTGCCTAACACTTCAACAATCTGGAAAATAATATATATTTTTAATATACTCAAAGTGTTATGGTGAGCCAATATGGGCGTATCAGATTCTGTAGTTAAATAAAGGTACAAACATCTAAAAAGAAATATCCCGATATTAGTAGAATACAAATGTTATTAAAAATGAATATGTATTGCTTTATTGACAAACTAACACATTTTTGTATTATATTTATTTACATTTATATTTATTTAAATATAAATGTATTTCACTTCCTCGAGTGTGGATCGAATCCACAACCGTCGTGTTACAGTCACACCCCCGCGCCGTTGCGCCACGACGGCCTCAATTTAACTAACGTAAGTTACTTAAAAAGTAGAATTTAAAAAAATCTTCTTAAGCAAATTGCCAACAACTAAAGTTTTATACGCTGAATAATAATTACGAATCCGAAAATAAAATATAATATATGAAACAACATAAAAACTCATTACAAGTTTAAATAACTGTCTACCCAATTTAAGTTTAAAAATGTTCGAATGTGTTGCCCTGAGAGTCGAGATAATGCTGTTATAAAACTTACCGCGAGCGGGCGAGAGTCTGTAACTTGTAACTAGTTTATTTTTGTACAACTCACAAATAATGTTTCTAATAATGATAAAACTTTTACATACATATGTGTTTTTGATAAGAAATAAAAAAAATTATGCTGCGAGATTTTAATGTATGATTTAGTGGTCAGTGCGCTTGGACGCTTACGAAAGGAGCGGATGCGAATCTCGCTAAGTTCAATTTTTTAAATATTTTTCATAAAAATATATAGAGAAAAATATATAGATATGATTTGAAAAGAAATTCTACTCTGGATTGTACTTTGGATACATACATTATACAATATATAGAAAGGAGAAGGCTCTACATTTTTATACTTACACACCCCACACGTTAAACCAGATTTTCAGTTCAAATGAGAAATTTTTTCTCCTTCAGATATAAACTAAAATATTTTCCAGACGAAATACAAAACAGAGAGAATGGTGCCTTCATGATAAATTGTCAGTACAAGTTCAAAAGTCGTGTAGTTTAATAATCGGGTGAGCGAACTCTACTCGTGAGTGTCTGCTCTCATTTAATACAAACTTAAACATCTACGAAGTCGCGAGAGAGAGACGATGTTCTCGTACAGTCGTGGATGCTCGTTGAGGATTTGTTGTTCTAAAGTATACACTTTATTTTATGTTCGTGTTAAGATTTTGATTTAGTTTTCATATAAATATTTTTAATTTTTTTTAACATCATTTTGTAATGTGGATTATTTCTATTATTGGTAATTGGTTGGTCGGTGGCATTTATTTAAAGATATATTGGCAAGAAGAGCTTTCAATATTATAAAGTATCTGTTGCAAATTACTAGAATACATGCTTGCAAAATTTTAGAATAAATGCATATTTCAAATTCTTTCTCTTACTGAAACAGATAAATACCCCGTTTAATTTACTGGATGTTATTCTAGTTTACAAATTTTGTTTTCCGTGACAAAGACAAACGATTCAATAAAAGTAACAGAAATTACTTTGTAAGTCTTCGCGGAAATAATTTCATTTTGACTTTAAACCTTAACATCTTCTAGATTTTATTATGAAAACAACTATTTTTATAATGATAAAAAAAATAGACCGGTCCCGCACAGCAGGGATATATAAATAATTCATATCTCTGAGCAAGGTGTCAACCAACAAACTTCGTGCCTGCAGTCTGCCCCAGTCTCACAGGACAAGGAAAATTGATCAGAAATAGAGGAATGGAGTGCCTTAAGACTTATACCATCCTTGCAGGATAAACTCAAGGTTGTATAACGGAAAGCTTAAGGAAATGCTTTTTTTTTAAACACTTGAAGGTAGAAAGAAAAACAAATAACTTTAATATCATTGCGTGCTTTTGCAGGAATTCCCCGCTTTAATTGTGGTTTCGTTATTACAACCGTGGAACGCGTAGGCGTCGAGTTGTATTGAGTAATAAAAATAACTCCATAATAGCAAAATGGTGTTAGGTCCAATTACACTGTATGTCTTTGACTACGGGTTCTTTTTAGATTGGATTACAAGTTATAAGTTATTATTTACAAATATAGACAGTTCAAATTTACGATAGCGATCTCATGTATATGATGATTCACTTTCTTCGAAGCTCTGAATGAGCTTATATGGAATTGCAGAATAAGTATTATATACTATTAAAAACACAGCAGTGTAGGATAACACACACACATAGGGAATTTAGTGTTAAGACACCTCGTTCCCCACTTACCACCTATCCTGGAAGCAATAGGTATTGAATGAAGGAACTCAATGCCGCGTTTTGCCTAGATACTAGAGCGAGGAAATGGAAATATACATTTATATAACTATTTCAATTCCTCGGTGGAAATCGAACCCATAACCAGTCGCTTTGACAGGCACACTATGTGCCCGTTCATCTCATGTAACTCTAAATATAAAATATCTCAAAATATTTACCATCACTCGCCTTGAATAAGGTATACACAAGAATAGAACAGACCAATTCCATCTATATTAGGGACGTTGAATATCGCTTTTAAAGCTCGGGATTTGCGTATCGCACGCAATAGCAGCCTAATACGCAATAAGCTTTACTTTCAACAAAACCCAATGGGATTCGGTATCCTTCTTTGTATCTGTTGTATAAAATTCAATTTTTTTGTGCATTTTCTTTGTTTTTAATAGTAAATACTTCTAATAAGAGAATTATATAAAACCTCAAGGAATTCAAGTAAGTTGTAACTTTATTTTCATAGTTTGTGGTAATAGCAAAAGATAAATTGCGTTTTATATAGCTCAATATAATGTCATCTAGTATTTTAAAGAACAAATTATTTTAAAAATAAAATAAATAAAAATACATTAATTTATTATAAATATCCTAAAATCTATAACTATGTTTCACAATGAAATGCTACGCCACACTTGGAAAATTACACCTAAGAAAAACGTATAAACATCTCGCTACATTAAAATTTTTATTCATTTATGGTGTCAGAATTGGAATTCATATCAGAAAAAAGTGCATGATTTTAACAACATATCAAGGGAACTTGGAAAGAGTTGCCGAGACTAATAAAGTACTTTTATGTTTCCTAGATAGATAAAGATTTTTTAAATTATTTTCTTTAAATGATATTTCTTTTTTTTTAGCTTCTTTGCCTACCGAGGCACAAGTAACGACTAGAGCGAGGAAATGAAAATATTTCGTTTCCTTAAGTGGCAATCGAACCCGCAACTAATGTTACATATTCTTTTGGATGTAAAGTAAATGCGAAAGTTTTAAAATCTAAATTAAACAAAACAAATTTGGAGATGTTGTTACTCGAAAAAAAACTATAAAAATTTTAACAAGGTCTTGCAGTTCCACTTCATCGTATCATGTACATCAGTAAAATAAATGGTATGACTGAAGTTTATTACAAACAGTTTATTGTGGTCGTAAACTGTCCACTATATATTTGTACATATAAGTACATGAGCGTATCTCGGCGTATATTTCAGTGGAGACCTCCACCTCGGAGGTCTCCAGTTGCAATTTGATAGCGATGATCATCGTGTCGAAGACGACTATTGTTTTAGCTTCATGCTGTATCCTGCACATAGCAGGGTAGGCAGGGTAAGCCTGGAAACTTAGAGTTAAGACACTCCCTTCTCCACTTTCTCAACTTTATCTTATACAGATCTTTTTGTGTAAAGTTTCTATAATTTCTGGAGCACTAGAATACACTGTTCTCACCGTTCTACGTGACATGTCTCTTTTATAAGCATATAAATATTGAAAAAAAAAATAATAATCTAACAGTATGCTTAATATAGATACTATAATGAATAATTCTTTACTTTATTATTATTTGACTGTACGCTATAAGCAGTTGAGGTCTATCGGTTTTTTTGTGAATACAGGTTATATATTGTTATGTAATTTAAATACCAAAAGTAGCGCTACAATTTTCTTA
>JBAIZZ010000632.1:0-17020 GCA_037355905.1 Heliconius aoede | reverse complement strand
AATTTCAATGGCGTGGACTTAGGTATCTTTTTATATATTTAAATAAGATATCTTTTTACTGTTGTCATATGAGTCTTAAAATCCTTTCCTTTCCTTTTGGAGTTTTCAACTTTGTTACATAATAATATAAAACACATAACCTTTACATATTATGAATATGAATACGACACGTCCTTGACTCAGACGTTTACAGTCAAAATCAATTTATACCGTAATCGCCATATATAGAATACACGTAGCAAATTACAGCGGGGAAATTTAAAATTTATTACGCTATCCGAGCCGACTGCTACACGCCGGTGCCGGCAATAATACTCAATACATCATAGAAAATCACTTATGTAAATAAAACACATTCAAATATTATCATTTCTCGGCACTGGTAAAAAGACAAGACGCAGCGTTAAGTTACGCCAATCAACATGCAATATTCCGAAACTTCAGCGATGTGGCATTATATTAGGTTCCCTCTATTTCTACCCTGCCAGATACAGCTGGTATTTAGAGATAGTATCTTCACGGATAGCATGGAAAAAAGATTTTTACTAAATATTATCGTAATTTTTTGGTGGACACGTTGTGTACGATATACAAAATGTACATAAAAATACAAGTGTACTTAACGTCAATAACTCTTTTTATTATTTATGTATGTATTTACATAGTAATATAGATAATACACAACTGAATAAATTCTAATTAATCAAAAATATTGACGGTTATAAAATTTAATATATTTATCCTGCAAATAGTAAAAAGTAAAACAACTCTAATTCTCTCTTAATCTGTCTAATTTTGAATATCTATTTAATAATAATTTAATGTTTACAAATTAGTCAGTACAAAGTTGAAACATCCAACGAGGATTCTATTTCAAGTTAACCTAACTTTCACGAGGGAGTGAGATTACTTTTTCAATAGAACCAAATTTCCTTTAATTAAAATGATTACACCAGTCAATATAGCAATAGGTATGATAAGACTCTTACCCTTCTAATTTCGCCAATGTTTCTAAACACTCGATAGATCGATAATAAGCTTCGAAATCAAACATAAAATCCGCAGTTTCCACAAAATTTTCGAGGCATTGAGTGTTGAGTGGCGGAACTCAACGCCGTGCCTTGCATTGTTACTACAGCGACTAAATGAAAATTGAAAGAAATGGAGAAAAGATGGTATGCAAGATCAGTGTAACTGTTAAGTATAATATATTAGAACAAGTGAATGAAGTGGTATTTTTGGGAAGTATATTCAGTTGAATCCGGACAGAGGATTCCTTGTACCTACCCTGATACACGCAGGATACAAAATGCAGGAAAAAAAATATAAAACGTCATAAACTTTATTTAAAACAGAACTTTTATATATTGAGAAATAAAAATAAAATGCGAAAAAAAACGTTATCACATAGTAGTCTGTAGTAAATTGAAACGTGTCCTGCACTGGTCCAATATGCGAAGCCAGCCTTTTAATACCGCGCGTCGAGCAATAAAAGCAAGTTAACGCGATCGACGTTGGCCTAATGGCTTTGATAGATAAAAATAGAAATATAATGAAATTTAATTAATAGATATTATCAGATATATTAGATAAACATCTTTGTTTTCATAATAAATTGTTGTTGGTACAATTTATAAAGCTGAACATTTTTAAATTCAATTTAATAATAGATTGTGGTTATGAATTCGATATCCACTTAGGAGTAGGTATAATACTATTAAAAATAAGTTCGTGGCGAGGGGCATGCGACTGTAAACGAGACGGTTGTGGGTTCGATTTTCACTTCTGGGAAT
The DNA here is from genome assembly GCA_037355905.1 of Heliconius aoede. Classification (NCBI taxonomy): domain Eukaryota; kingdom Metazoa; phylum Arthropoda; class Insecta; order Lepidoptera; family Nymphalidae; genus Heliconius; species Heliconius aoede. The sequence goes on along the minus strand of JBAIZZ010000632.1, from coordinate 15,227 downwards.
GCAATATTTAATATTTTTATTTCTTCATTTTGATAACGAGGCCAAGCGTGATGGTGGATAACAGAAGTGTCTTAATGGGAATTGAGTATCAACACTAGGTTCCGAAGTTTGCTCTGCCTACCCTACATAATACAGCGTGAAGCTACAACAAGGCAAAGCGCAGCGTTTAGTTCTGTCACTCAACACACGATGTCTCAAGTTTGCACAAAAAGGAGAGAACGGCATGTCTTTGATCTAAGTTCTCTCTCACTCTCTGTCTCACAGTGCTGTACGGGTGACATGAAGCAAAAGAGTATTTTATATAACAAGAATTTCATTATTCATTTACTCTCTCACTTTTATGCTAATACATTCTGTTCCACACGCGTGATTTTTCACTTTACTTTATTAGGCAGCACCGCGTATTGCGTGATGCGATATGATATTCATGTTTTTCAGCAGAAATGTTTGTCGGCAGAGCATACTTATTTCTTTATTTGACTTTTTTTACGTTTCATATAATGTCAGATTTTTTATATGGTCACGGCAAACGAGCGTTCGGATCACTTGATGGTAAGTGATCATCGCCGTCCACGAGTCACAGGTGCGTTGCCGGCGTTTAAGGTGGGGTTGGACGCCGGGGCCCGGCATTACCTAATGCGAAACGCAGTGGCAAGAGCCACTAGCCCTTCAAGCCGGTTTTAAATCCCTGTCTGCCCATGCGTGTTGCCATTACTGGCGACGTGACTCTACCACACGTACAACTCTCGTCTGATACTTATTTTAGGTTATTCTATATCTGCTCTCCACTCTGTCTATTTTAGGACATCGCATTCTGACGCACATCGTACTAAATACCTTTTTTCTTGACTAAGTTTCGAATCTACATATATCATACCATAATGAAATCCGCCAATAGAACTACGATAGCGTATATGTAAGTATATAAGAACAATATATTAGTTTTTATCGATAATTAGTTATATCTATAACTATAAATTGTTAATAGAAGTAATTTCAGCCGACGCCCACTAGTGCACGCGAAAGTTCGAAGTAGAATTTCGAAAGTAACGTGAGATTTCCGTCATCTAACACGTACTAAACGTCCAACACGTACTACGGCCGTAGAGGGAAAGCGAAATGATTTTATTTCTGTGTTCACTTATAATAAGTCGATTATAAATAAAAATGAACACTTGAGTTTGCTTTTGAATACGTTGACAAATTCGAATAGTGAAATGTAAATTTCACTAACTTAAAAAAATGTTAACATTATGAGAATGAGTAAATTGGTTCTAAGAGAACTTTAGCGACTAGATTAATAATTTACCAGAGATTAAGTTTCATTTAAACTTTAGAGAAGTATAGAAAACTAAAGTTAGATTAGAATTACATATTATTTAAATGAGTGAAATTAAATTCACTCATTTATATTCACAAAAAAAGCAAGTATCCCGCATGTAGTGGGGTAGGCAGAGGGGGCTTAGGGTTAAAACACTCCGTTTCCTATTTTCCACTGAATTTAGGAGGCATTGCGTGTTGAGTGGCGGAACGCGCTTTGCCACTACACCAGAGCGAAGAAATGAAAATATGAAATATTTCATTTCCTCGAGTGAAAATCGAACTCACAACTACAATCGCGTATACAGTAATAAGGTTGTACTCCTGCGCCACTAATGGCCTCAGTATATATATATATTTATAAGTAGAATAAATAAATTCAAACCATCTAATGAAATAAAGGTTTTCTTTACGCATTTATTCAGCCTTGCGTATAAGTAGACACACAAAATATGTAACACGTGTCTATGTCCTCAATTCACTAACGATTTTAAAGTACAGCAGCGCTACAGAGCACGTGTATGAAATTATTTTCCAAATATATATTATAACGATAGTATCATTTAACTTATTTCTTTTATATTTCATATTGTATTATCATTTTAGTTTGTATAAAAAAAAATCTGTTACAATTTTATTTTACTACAGTAAGGCTAATTTACACTGTATATTTTTTACACTGTCTATTTCTACCAGCATTTCGTGTTGATTGGCGGAACTTAATACCCCACTTTGTCTCAGTACTAAATTAAAATATTAAATATTTCATACCTCCAAGTGGAAATTGAACCCACATCCGTCACTTTTAAAGTCGCATGCTTGTGCCACTGTGTCCCGACGTCTTCAATTTGCTTGTATAACAATAATACAAGGAAATATATTATTTCTCTATTATTATAACATAATTTTTAGTCAAAGTAAATTGAAGAGTTACGATACCGTGCATTTTTTTAGAACATTTGTGAGGGAGTTAGTCACGCAATATGTGGCTAAAGTTAGCAACTTTTAACTAGTTAGAATAACGATCTAGTCTCGGTGGATCAGTATATATAGTAATATATCCCGCAAGCCGAGCTGACAACAAATGAAATCGCTGTGTGGCTCACGCTAACTTGTCCTTTAATGTAGAGATGTTATTAACATTCTGTGTGCATTCAGCTTCACGCTGTATCCCGCACGGCAGATTCTGCAGAGAAAACGTAGTGTCGTACACCCCGTTCCCCACTTTCCACCACATTTTGGAGGGATTACGTGTTAAATGGCGGATCTCAACGCCACGCTTTATATTGACACCAGACTGAAAAAATTAAAAATGTTACATTTCCTCGAAAGGAAATCGAACCTACAACCTGTCGCGTGTACAGTCACACAACTCGACGTTATTATATGTATAATAAACATTAATATTATTTTGTTATAAATTTCTTTAAGTATTATATATTATTTGTATATTAATATAGAATAAATTATAATAACTGGAACTAACGGCCTTTGTTGTGCCGGCTGAGGTTAACACAAAGAGAGAAAACAAAATGGTGGATTCACTGATAAAGGTAACAATGTCGTTTGACATTTGTTGCGTGATACTGCCCCGAAATAACGATTGTACGATTGCCACCATAGCTAATATTTTTCTACTGAAATGTATTTTTTTATTATTTAGGAATAAGTCAGTTTTTTTTTATTTAATTCGAAATAGTTTACAAATTTCAGGTTTCGGATTTTATTTAAGATTTTATTTCGTTTAATTTGACTTATTTGGTAAAGTATACTTCAATAATTATAAAACTGTATTTCAATTTTACGTACATCTTATTAAGATATTATAAATATTTGTTTATTATCTAAATGTTCAACTTCATTATAATTTATATAATAAATTAATAAATACAAACGGTCAAAGTGTATTTAAAAAAGTAGACTAGCGCGAACATAAATTTTAGAAGCTCTTACCTTATAAAATTAAATAATTCATTTTAATTTCATAAAAAATAAACTAGAAAGACAATTTAATTATCTATATAAAAAACTTATAATTAATACTTATAATACACTTACTTCGAAACCGTCGAAAATTGCGATCCCTAAGAGAATAGAAGGCGGGAAATCGTTTAGGGTGTAAGGGCGCAACAGGCGTAGAAATCAAGTCACACAATCAATGTACTAGCATTTTCTTTTCACACAGTAAATCTAACACTACAGGTTGTAGAGTCAATCTCCTTTATTTGGTGTCGAAATTGAAGGAGAAGCCGGCGCGGCGTTCGCCCGCCGCAGTCACGAGTCCGTATCTGCCGTACCCCGCCGCTGCCACCCTCAGCCCTCAACCCTCAACCCTCTACCCTCGCTCTCGAAGCCTTCATTCGTTTAGTCTTCCCGCCTTTGTGACACTGTATACGTTCAAGGTATCCCAAATTTCTTTATGCAACACGTTCTCATTACCAATTTTATTTATATTATACTTCACATTTAAACCATTTCAATTGGTTTTTTTTCTTTGTTCCGAGCCGTTTTGATGTTGTAATAGTTTAACTAAAATCAATCAAAAAGTGTACCCAAAGGGAAATTTATAATAACAGTATGTATACACCTAAAGTGAACACACGCTGTATTCTTCCACTTATTGTGTTTTTCCAAATAAATAAATTAAACCTCATATGAAACTTCATAAAAACAATATTATAACACACGACTTCGTCGCGTAGCGATGCTACGCCGTAGGACCCGAAGAAACGTGATACACATTTCATAGTAATATGACCAAATTTTGTGTCTTAGGAGCTATATTTTTCCTTTACGCTCCCTCCCTTTTTGTTTTATTAAATAGAATGTCAAATATTTTACAGAACGTTATAAAATTATCTCTAAAACCTACAATAATTGTAAAATAACATGTTTTTATTTTTATAACGTTTTTAAAATAAAATATATTGTAAACAATATTTATTTTAATTTACTTCGAATATTTAGTAAAAAGCGTTATTTTTATTGAAAAAAAAAAGCTATCATCAGAAGCAATATATTTTGCTCTATACCGTTCTATGGTTACAAACAAAAATTATATCAATCAAAACGTAAATAAATCCACGAAACCAACTATTGAAATAGTGTTTAATCAAATTGAAAGTCCAATTAAGGAAACTAACGCAGGCGGAGTGTAAAACGAATATAGACCAAAGAGATGTAAACGTGTGAACTGTAAAGCTGTATTGACTGACTTCCATACGTAGACAATAAAGGCTCGCATATCAAAGGTATTAAGATTACCATATTATGTTCTGAAAATAACTATATGTGTAAAATAAATCCAAAGACTAGATATTGTGTTGGCTTGTACTAGGAAATCAATTATCACGCGTATCTTGTATTTACATATGCAATGTTTTTTTTATTATCACATGAACTGTTGAATGGTTCTACATAATGGAGTTATCGATAGATTCGTGTTAGCAGCTCAAGTGTTCTTAGATAAGTTAAACATACGTTTTTTTTTTAAATACTGTAACGCGGATGTCAAATGCAATGGATCAATACAAATTAATTTTATTATACTAGTCCAATTTTTTATTAGGATTAACAATCGGGATCTATAATTAATTCTTTAAGGAGCCCCAAATGGGTCCCGACGGTTAATCCTGATGTACAATTTTTTCTTTACCGGCCTCGGTGGTTAGTCCATTGGCCCTCATGTTACGACATCCAACCAGCGCTTCCTTAGGCATCCGAGGAGTCTCACTCCAGCACGCCCAACCCTAGATGGAATCCATATTGAGAGAGAATATTATATCTTGTTATGTGTATGTGTAATTTATGTAACGAAATGATAACGGTATTTACATATTCTCAACTCAAATATTCAGAAAAAAGATAAAAATAAACCGTTGCGATTGTTTAACTTAGCTTTCTCAAGTTTCGTTCATAACTTATTATTCACATATTTTCTTTTTACGTTAGATAAAAGGATAAGAAATAAAAGGAGCACATCCGACGGCCAAATCAAACTTCTAAGTGATTCTCGTGAATCAACGAATTACGAATTTCAGTTGCGTAGCTTCTATATCTTTGCTTGACATATACATAAATACTTCTTATAATGTTGACTGAGGGCAATGACGTAAGGGGTAAGTTAATTTTATTACAAATAAGTTTGAGAATAATTATACATTGTGAAATTAAGCAATACGATATTAATAGATAGAGAGCCAATAGAAGCCTTCAACTAAAAGACTAGTAAGTCAAGTATGAAAAAAGCAACAACTTAAATTAAGTGCAATATATTTACTTAAAAAGTTCTTAAGCGTGGAATGACAGTTTAATGGTTTGGATAGCATTAAAAATAATTAATTTTTTTCTTGTTAAAATAATCTTGTTAACATTCAGTATTACGACGTCATAGATGACGTCATAGAGACGCGGTGACTGTTACTCATTGTGTAAACTGTAAACGAAAGTCCAGCTTGGCCTATATACGTTATCGTACCTATTCTTCATTCAAACTCTTTACAAAGTATTTTTTTTAACTTCACGCTGTATCCCTCACAAAGCGTGGTATACAAAAGGAGAGGTAAGACGAAAAGAGACGAAGCAATGAAAATATTGAATATTCCATTTCCTCGAGTAGGAATCGAACCCACAATACGTTTTGTTCATAGCCCTGCGCCAAAATATATCGTTTATTTGAAGTTTATATTAATTTAGTATTTCAATACTTTGGATATTTATGATAAAAAATAAACTTAAGCCTGATTTGTTTGTAACTATGCATTTATTCTAAAGCAAAAAAAAAATAATCAACCACAATGAAGTAACTTTGTTAAACTTAAAGTAAAATCATGAAAAATCAGAGACGAATAAGTCAATTACTACACGAAACTATTAAAATGGCACACTTCCACGCGATCTTGACATTACGCTGGGGATTACATGAACTTTGTAAACATAAACCAACGTTTTATCTAATAAAGGTCAACAAAGCTTAATTACTTAATAAGAATACATAAAACATTTTTTTTTAATTAAATTTCTGAAGATTAAAGTAAGGCTTTATAAATTATGTTGCGTGTTGGGTAAATTTAAGTCGAAGATAATATACGCGTACACAGTTTTTAAAGAATAACTTAAATTCAATTATTTATTAACGAAATTTCACTGATAGGTCACGTAAAAAGCATGAGGACCCCTGAAGGGGATGAAAGTGGATGTTGATGACAGAGGACATGGTGAAAATATACAAGCATAGGCTATACATACATTTTTTAGCTTGGCACTCTGTTCTCTCCGGCTGCCCCGCGAGGGATGATACGTGAAGCTAAACTAATATTAAACAGCTATATGAAACACGTAAATCAATATCAAAATGAATAAATACAACAAACACTTTTAACTAGCGGCCCGCCCGCGGCTTCGCCTGCTTGAACAACATGCTGCATTGACTTCTAATATCTCCACCTTAAAGGCTGGCAACGCACCTGTGGCTCCTCTGGTGTTGCATGGGGTCGTGGGCGGTGGAGATCACTTACCATCAGGTGACCCGAACGCTCGTTTGCCTTGTCCTCTCCCATAAAAAAAAAAATGAGTTTATATTACTTTAATGTGTAATCTTCTAATAAGATTTTTTACTATATTATCGTAATTTCTATAAGGGTTTCTAATTGTTTTGTATTAAAAATGCGACCAATGTTGATACTTCATATTATATAATAACATACTTTGAGCAATGATACATAAAGATAGTTATTTATTACACGTATACATACATAAAAAAAGATTCTGATGAGTTGATTACCTCCTTCTGTTGTCATACAGACAGACATACAGACAAGAAATTAAAAAATTATATTTTTGCTTTCTATTATTCTTTTTAAGTGATGTGCTTTTTTAGTGTTTTTAAGTAAAAATACTAAATGTACAGTTTGTAAACATTTTTTACCGTTTTATTATAAGTAAGATTATTTCACCAAAGAATTAATATAACTTTAATATATAGAATAATTAATGTATTAAGTGTCATTCTCGCTCCATGCGCAACTCACCTTCCTGCTGACCATATGGCTCCTGAATCAATACAAACGTGCATCAGAATATACCGAAAATACTTATTCAGAATGGCCAGTATTTTTAATTTAATTAATATTTTTTATCGTTCAGCTTATAAAACTTTAATTAAAACAGTTTTAAAATATGACACGGTGTTCCTAGTAAAAAGGAAAACAGATTATACCATCCACGAAGCGGGTAAAATAGAAGCTTAGGTTTTATTAAGGCTCGCTCAATAATGAGCTCAAGGGAATAGCATGGTTATTATTTTTTATAGCCGAGGAAATACGTCGTCAAGAACCCGCTTCCGCTTGTGTACTTTAATAGAAAAGCCTCAATTTGATTTTGGTCGCCAGTTTTATGATATCTTTTGGGGATTCCTCCTTTTATTGTTAAACTTAAATTACATTTTAATAGCAAGCCATGCCTTTGTTATTCAATTCAAACGATAAGTTCGTAACATGTATACAAATATAATAGCAAAAACTCATCATTAAAGCAAGAGAAATGTATACACGCCGTTGCTATTTATTACACGTAGGCGTTTCTATTTCCAATTACGTATATTAAACATAGATCAGGTTTTTTATAAAATATTACTTAAAATAACAATAAAAAAATGGAAGATTATACCAGAAATTAACTTAATAGATTCTAACTAAATGCTTTTTTCCAGTCGTGTGATGTGAATAGAAGTTCTCTAAACAGTATTGAAAGGATCCTTAATTATTTGCGTTCTGTTTATTCGCTAAAGGTTTTTGCGAAATTGTTAGCCACTGTATTTGCCGACCAAATAAAATAGAAGGAAGAAGGTACCTCAATTACTTCATTACTACAAGAAGTGTACAAATGAAATGAACAAATAAAGGTAAAATTTATAAAAATTTCATTAAATATTTTTTTTTAGCTTCGCGCTAAAGCCTAATCGTACGTAGCAGAGTAGACAGAGGGTACCTTGATATTCGAGACACTGCGTATTGAGTGACACAATTTAACGCCGCTGATTGTCTTGTTGCCAGGACGAGAAAAAGTATATGAAAACAATATTTCTACAACTATGGGTATAGTTTTATCAACTTCACGCTGTAGGCAGAGGGAACTTATTGTTAAGACACTCTGTTCCGTATTTTAAAATTGTGGTGGCATTTACGTGTTGAGTGGCGGAACTCTACACCGAGCCTTGCCACGACACCAGAGCGAAGAAATTAAAATGTGCATTTAAATATTAAATATTCTATTTCCTCGAGTGGGGATCGAACCCAGATCTAGTCGCGTTTACAGTCGCGCCTTGTGCCTCTGCGCCACAAATATATATTTCTCTTCCTGAAGTAAGAATCGAACCTACAACCATCGCGTTACAGTCACACCCATATGCCGCTGCGCCATCAAATTAATTATTATTGTAGATAATTAATAACATGTAAGAAACTCCATTTATTACACAACTACATATTATTAAATTCCATACAACGTGTAAAACTATGAGTGTGTCTTTTACAACAATCACAGAGGTCACGAGGCGAGTCGCTACATAATATTTTTTCCAAACAATGGCCGTATGGTATTTTTATTCATAGCTTCATTCAAAACCTGATTTATCTAAGTTATAACAATTGACTAGTTGAAAATTTCTTACTTTCTCTTCTGACTGGGTGTAGTCAAGGATGTATATAATATATGTATAGAAAGATACAAATCGGAATCTATCGCAAATATCTAAGTGCTTTCAACACATAGTACAAAGAAGTGGTTGAGGTGAAGGGAACCTAATGTTAAGACACTTCCTTTCTGAGTTAACATCCACCGTTCCTCACTTTCCACTCAATTTTCGAAATATTAATGTTAATTAATTAATTAGCGTAATTCAATACGTGCGTTGTGAGTAAATAAGACGATAACGGCATAACGATTTCATTTATATATATTATATTTGAATTTCTCAGTTTGAGTAATTCGAATCGCAGCGTTAAAATCCACTACTCAGAGTGAATGATTTAATATAAATTCAATTAAAGTTGAGAATTTCCTGTGTTGACACTAAGTTCCCTTTGTTACCTTGCTGTTTAGAAAAGGATGAAATTAAAAAAAAGTCGAAATCGATTATAATTTTTCTAAAACACTAATTCATCAATTAAGATTTATTTAGAACTTTCCTCGTGTACCAGATACTAACTGTGCTCGATTTCCCAAGAAAATTGAAGTAATTATGACAACGCAATCAGCTCACTTACATCACGTGTCTGATGAGGGGGTGGTGTGGCCACCGTCGCTAACCACCGCTATAATTATAGAGGAACAGCCAGCTATTATTTTTCTCGTCGTTTCACTTGAAATGTGCCACTTTCAATATTATAAAAATGCAATAGAACATAATTTATAGAATTTAAGTAAATTTCTTTTATATAAAATGTCAAGATCTCTGTTATTCGATACAACTGAACTGAGCTGAACTTAACGCCGCGCTTGTGTATTTGCTTCACAGAGCGGAGAAATGAAAATATTCATGCCTCCGTGTGGAGATTGAACCTGCTATCGATCACTTTTACGTTACTGTTCGTTTGCTCCACAATGCTCTCACAATTACGTAGGTGTATATATTTTCTCATGTATTGAATATTTAATTTAAATAATTATAATGTTTAAATTTAAACAAACAATAATATAGAACAACTAAAAAATTACCTGTATGCGATAACGATCTAAAGGAAAAAACCTTAACCACGATTTTAGATTTCTAAAATTAATTAGTTCGTTAAGTAATTGGTTTCCAATTAAACGGTCCTGTTATTTATATGTCCAAAAATTTCCATCTCTGTAAACCCACAGAACTGTTTCAAATTCTATTATAGTAAGCGTAAGCAGCGCTATTTAAAATATTTTGAATGAGCAGATTTTTCTTTGCGTTATCAAGTGACCCACTTATGCGCCGTCTTAGATATACAATATTTTTTTTACTTTTTTAAAAAAATATCAGTTAGAATGTATATTAATAAAATTAAATTCATTAATTACTATGCCAATTGAATTATCTTGAAAAAATATACGAGTATTCAATTTTAAAACTATATTTTGAATAATTTTTAACAAAAAATATCGCAAATACAGCTGTGGCGATTTTTTAGCATTGTATATCCCAATACAAGAGGTTCGTTAAACCGGAATTTCTCAATAAAAAGTTTCTAATTTTCGTTACTTTTGTACGTTGTTTGTTACATATGAAACTCTCGACAGAGCAGTGCTTAGAAATACATATTCATTCTGTACAAGAATTGATCCTCGATGTATGACGACGACGACCTTCACTTTCCACGTCAATTATTCAGAACCGAACATGACAATAATAGTAATAACTACGAGTACAATCATTTACGCCGTGAATCGTTACTTGTATTATAGGACCGGCCGTCGTGACCCGTTTACTCACTTTCTTTATATATATTTTTTTTCACGCTTCACGCTGTACCTCGTAAACAAAAGAGTAGGCAGAGGGAACCTAATGTTAAGACACAAAAACGAAGAAATGTAATTTACGTATATATTTAATTTTCTCGATTGGGGACCGAACCCACAAACAGTCGCGCTTACTGTCACACTTGTCTCTGCGCCACGACTGGTCTCAACACAACTTTCTATATTACTACACGATGTGGCAAATAGAGTGGAAGAAGAACTGATTTAGTACAGATCCGCTTGGTGTTAATAAATTGTGATGAGAAAGGATTTATTTAAGAAACTATAATTTAAGTGAAAGTGACACAGCGTGAAGCAGAAAAAAATGTTATTTCTATCCAAAACACGGTATGCTAAATGCAAATTTAATTATTCTTAGATTTCTATCACAAAGCCATATTTTAGCCGTGTGGTCCCGGCTTAGAATAGGATCACCCTGGTACTGCCGGTGTCGTAAGAGGCGACTAAAGTACGTGTGGTAGAGTCACGTCGCCAGTAATGGCAACACGCATGGGCAGACTCGACCGGATTTAATACCACCCCCGACATTTAAAACCGGCGTGAAGTAGTGGTCCTTGCCACTGCGTTTCACATTAGGTAATGCCGGGCCCCGGTGCCCTTCATCTCCACCTTAAAGGCTGGCAACGCACCTGTGGCTCCTCTGGTGTTGCATGGGGTCGTGGGCGGCGGTGATCACTTACCATCAGGTGACCCGAACGCTCGTTTGCCTTGTCCTCTCCCATAAAAAAAAAAAATATATATATATTTGGACAATAGTCAACATAGTCAAATAAGTACAAGAAGCAGAGTGTCAATTTACTTTTTTCTGGACAAACGACGATATCGCGTGCTTTTAGTTTCTAGCCGTCCCAGCACGTCTCTGTAAGACTATCATATAATGTGTGTTTACGGTATGGTATTTTCAAATTACACCTATCAGTATATAGAAACTCCATAATAATTAACTTCTTTTTAGTTTGAGTTAACTCCCACATTTTATGGTATAGAAAGAAAAGTAAGTGAATAAAAAAATATCTACTATATTGAAACGAAATCTATTCAAAAGTTTTTCATTTACACTTATACAATTAAGAGATTTTTTTAATATAACGCCCTAAAAGCTTCGCAAAGAAAAATGCGTGCGACGACTGATATTACATAAATATATAATATGTGATGCTGTCCAAAATTTCTATTTTAAGGTAAACTTACTGTCAGTATAAAGGCAAAATTACTAAACGAAAAGTTTCTACCGCACTACTCACGTGTTCAAGAAATTTTAGCAAGCAAATTTACGCTATTAAATATTTCCTTCTGAAAAGGTAACTTCTAACTAACCAAGTACAAAATCATATTGTATGACCGATTAATAAATCGGTCTGTATAGTAAAGTTTCTAAAATTCAATAAAATATTACTAGTATTTGCATCACGCATGAAACCCTTACATCACAGGGTAGGCAGAGAGGACCTGGGAATCTTAGTGTTAAAACACTCAAAAAGAAAAAATAAAATATTTCGTTCGGGAATCGGAGAATCAAATGCGCAACCATTGCGTTCACAGATACATCTGTGCCACAATAGCGTTTTTCTTTTAAGTGATAATTGAACCTTTACCCAATTACAGCTTCATAAAATAGTTTAATGTTGAATCATATATAACGTTGGTACACTATTTAATTATTTTAATAGAGTACATCTAATAAAAATCAATGTTAAGTAATTAAGCCTCCCAATTACGTGAGTGTATTAATATAATAATTTAGTTTATTATTAATGCTGATAAGAAATTAACTAGCTTGTAAGTTATTTCGTGTGAAATATTTCATATTAAAGTTACAAACGCACAAATATTTTTTTACAAGTGTACTTTTAAATTGTGAACATGACAAGTCATTGTTATTAAATGCCAACTTTCAAAGTTGTGGCTGTTTTGGTGTGCTTAAAAATATATTACTATAGAAGAGATATAAGATTATAAAAAACAAACTATAATTTTTGAACATACGCTACTATTTTACAGAGCAATCAAATATTTTTACTGTTTCATAATTCGATCCGAAAAAAGGTATATAAATAATCATATTATATATTGGCATTAATTTCAAGATTAAACGTATATATTTTTCTGTCTTTTTAGCTACACGCACGCGTTGTATGCTGAATGGCAAAACTGAACGACGCGCTTTGCCTTCTTACCAGATTGAATACATGAAAATATTGATAAATAATCATTTTACTCGAGTGGGAATCAAACCGACAACCGTCGCTGATACAGTCGCACTTTTCACCACGACGGCCTCTTACAGTTATTTAAGATTTTCTTTTATTTTACTCAAGACTCAGTCCATAAAATGTTTAGTAAGTTCTTCTCTAAGATTTCGGGTAAATTTTTACCCTTTGCTTTATTTACCGAAATAGAGTGAATATATGAAGCCAGTAGCGGTGCAGGTAAATTACACGAATTTAATGAATGACTGTAGAATTTCTGATGACACGCTTGTCCCTACTAAATTATTCATTTTTTTATCCGTGGGATGCTTACAGGCCTACATCGTTATATTAAACCTTACGTAATACACTACCGTTTGTCTGTTCTTTCGTTAATTAAAATTTAATATTAATGCCTTTTTATGCAACGCTTTAGTTCTTTTAAATTATTTATATATTCGCACGTTATTTATTGTAAGTAATATATCTGCATGTACACTGTTGGTGGAAATTTCCAATCAAGAGAATAACTTTTTGATCTTCATTCTGTGTCTCACACATGGTGGGAAGGAGAAACCATTAATACACTTAAATACTTCTTACCATTAAAGCACTTCTTCCCCGCATTCCACGGAATTTTAGAGGCATTGACTGTTGTGTTGAGTGTTTGAACCCAAGACCACGCTATGCCTCGTTATCTCCGTTTCCGCCACCAATTTAGTTTTTTTTTTTTTGGTAAAGGACACGGCCAACGAACGTTTGGATCACCTGATGGTAAGTAATCACCGCTGCCCACGCCCCATGCAACACCAGAAGAGCCACAGATGCGTTGCCGGCCTTTGGGGTGGGGTTGGGCACCGGGGCCCGGCATTACAATGGCGTCCCACGGCTGCCGTGATTATTTTTTTATCGACACCTATCTGATAACACTTGGGCTACTAAGATCAATCTAACGATACCTCAATTATGTAAATCCGTTCAGAGGTTCTGGAGATATGAGGCAATAAAGAATACATACATACATACATAAATACATAAATACAAGATACGCGCGAAAAGCATAACCCTTCTTTAGCAGTCGGGAAAAATACATACAATCAATCAAAAAAAGCTCAGTTAAGCTTATTAATTCATGTAAACCACTTCACGACGCACAGCTCGGCAGCGTATGGACACTACAAAACAAATAATTCAAAAGAATAACTTTCTATGGAGCGCTAATGGTGTCAATATTGATTCTCTTGTTAATGTCTGTCGATAAAATTGTCGAGTCAAATAAAATTTTCGTTGTCAATTTGATACCGTCTGCTAACTGTTAAATGGCATTTACTGTGTTACCGCGATTTAACGTGCACAGAAGCTGTATCGTTTATTGTCCAGTCTTTACTTGGCTCTTTTTCTATACCTTTTTTTTTTGGCTATTTATTCTGCATAAAGCGGGGTAGTTAAAAAAACCAAGTCTCAAAACTCTCTCTTTATCGTTCTGTTCTTTATTTTTTTGCCTTTTTTCTATATTTTAGATATAAGCCTCATTCTAATATTGATAAAAATTGCGCAATCAGCATTCGATTTCTCCTTTTAAGTTATAAGTACAAAACTGAGAGACTTTTTTCTGATAGATTCTCTCTTTTTTCTCCGTATGAATATGATATGATAGTAGTATTTCAATAAACAAATATCATAATTACGTCGTACAAAAATACATTTATTTAAATGTTATAAAAGACACTTGAAAAAAGGCTTCACTCTTACTTTCGTTAATCAAAACTAAAAGTCAATGTCGTGACTAATAAGAAACAATTACATAAAATTCTCTAACTTAATAATAAATGTTGTCACTTAGCATATATATTATTATATCTTAACAAGGTTATTTTGTAGGACTACCCTTTTTATCGCTCCAGAATTGCGTGACTAAATATATTAAAACAAAGTGAATTACACTAATTTATGTTATAAATGATGAATGATTCTTGAAATGTAATTTGAATAAATTATATATCAGAACGTAATATGTTACAGGATACATAAAATTAAAAATCTTCACAAACTATAAAAAAACGTTCCCAACTAAATCTTTTTTCCTAGAACTAAATTTTTAATATGTTACTGAGTCAATAAATTAAAACAGGCTATAATATATAGAATATATTTTTATATTTATATATATATATATATATATATATTAAATTAATATGGCGGCGGTATTTAAAT